>PKSG01001006.1:33243-64544 GCA_002916505.1 Tolypocladium paradoxum | reverse complement strand
CCCCAACCGGCATCTTGGCCGAGAGAGGAAACGTTGATGGTGTTTGCGGTGGGAATAGAGAGAAGCACTTTTGAACAAGGTACGGAGTACCTGCTACCAAGTCGGAAACGTGCTACCTTCGCGTGGGCCCCTGTTTTTGGACAGGGTCTAGGATACCTGTTGTAGTGGGCGATACCTGGTACCGAGAATATAATGATATCAGAACTTCACTTCTGTGCAATGCTCCCAATAATACGATAGCTATTGCGTTCCGACAGCTACTAAGCGCGTAATAGCTATTGCGTTCCGACAGCTAGTGAGACGCGTACGAGAACAGCTGTTGCATTCCGACAGCTATTGAGCGCGTAACAGCTTTCGGCCCGACATTAGCGTGCCCAATCAATGGAGATGCCAGAGCGGCATGCTCTCAACTATCAAGGCCTGCCATGAATAAACCGAGAAGCGATTTCTTTTTCCGTCTTGTTAATTGTTTTCATCTCGACATTTTCGCCTTCTCAGCCTTGTTCGATCCTCTGACGCGAACCTCATCCTGAAACGCGGAGCTCCTCGCTTGCTTGACATCGGGGCTCCCAGAGCCATCGCACACCGCTTCGACGACCACCCAAGCTCAACTTCATCCGCGACAATGGCCGAACCCAAGCCCATAACCCTCAATCTCCCATCCAAATACTCCTCCAAGTCCGCCAGTCCCACGGGCTCCTCCCCCGCGCCGCCCATCGAGTGGCTCACCGGCACGTGGACCGTCACGCACTCGACCCTCTCCATGTGGCGCTCCGCGCGCAACGTCCGCATCACCTACAGGCCGCTTCCCCCCAAGGCCGACGGCCGCCCGCGCATCGACGACCTGGTCGAGTACGAGCCCACGGGCAAGACGGGCGTGCGCAAGACGGTCGCGGGCGTCGACACGCAGGCCGGGGGAGGGTGGGACTGGCGCGGCAGGGGCTGGCTGTTCTTCGTCGGCAGCCACTGGGAGCTGCTCGGCTGGGGCGAGGAGGCGACCGCGGACGGCGGGCGGGAGCGCTGGGCCGTGACGTGGTTTGCGCCGACGGTGTTTACCAACGAGGGCGTGGATGTGTACTGCGACCGCAGGGAGGGCCTGAGCGAGCAGACGTACAAGAGGGTGGAGGAGGCGCTGCGGGGGATGGAGGCCGGCGAGGTTGCGAGCATGGTGGAGAAGGATATGAGGGCGGTTGAGATCAAGTTACCTTGGACGGAGGAGTTATACCCTGGATAGGTACCTTGGAGCATTGCGTGAGGATGGGATGGGATATACCAGTTGATATTACTACAAGGTACTGGACCTAGCTAATGTTCTTGCGTTGGGGGTATCTTAATCATTAATCGTGTCCATGTCGTCGTGCCCGGCGATGGGGGGAGTGAGAATCGCGCCGGCGCGGGTGTCCATCATCTCTACGTCTCCTCTCGAGGCGATGCTCCCGGCCACCACTGCGATGCTCTCGGCCGCCATCGGGATGCTCCCGACCGTCATCGTGACCGTCTCGTGATCGTCGCCTTTCCCGACCCGACCGCCCAGAAGGCGAACGAGATCGATGCCTTCGATCTCTCTCCCGACGCCGATCTTCCTTTCGCAGATGTCTGAGCTCCGCTTCGCGTTCTTCCTGGAACTTCTTGCTCTCCTGCTTCAGCTCTCGCACTCTTGCGGCGCCCTTCTTCATCATGGCCAAAGGATCGTTGGCGACCATCCGCTGCGTGTCTCTTTCCTTTCGTCCTGGATCTTCCTTGCCCCAGACATTCTTCGACGGAGCCTCCACTGCGGCCAGGTCGGACTGGGAGTACCACGGCCGGCTTACTCCATCCCTACCGGCGGCGTTGGAGAGGCGTATTTTGTATTGGTCCTCATATTCCCTTTGCTTCTTCTTAGCCTCCCTCTCCGCCTCCTCGTTCTTCTCGGCGTGCGCCCTGCTCCGCTCGTCCCCGAACAGATCGATGTGGCCAGCACGGTCAACAATCGGCGCCGAGCTCGTCGATTTCCCAGCAACTTCAAGTGCGCGCGGCGGAGCTTCATGTCTCTCCTTTGCCAGCCGCAGCTCAAAGTCGGTATCGTCTTCGCCTTGTCGCTTCCTCTTTCGTCGCGCGCCGCTGTGATGGTCGTGGCGAGAGCTGCCTGCGCGCTCCTCGATTCTGGCTGGTTCATCGTCCCTCGTGTCTTCTAGCGGCGGCGGCGCTTCCCCTCGGAGGATGGCTAGTCGGCGCTGCGCATCGACCTCTTGCATGCGCTGCTCCTCAGCCTCCTCTGCTGCCTTGGCCGCTGCCTCGTCGCGGCGGACGCGCGCAATATTGTCGGCATTGTAGACGTTCCACGACTTTTTGCCGAGCAAGTGACTATCATCTTCTGTAAGCAAAGGGACAGGTGGCAGGACGCAAGCTGGAGCCTACAGTGGCATGACGTGAACTCGTGGCTTCGTCGGGTAGGCAGGAGTAGTCGGAGAGCTGCAGCGCTAGGATGGCCTCGCGGACACGACGATGGGCGTGGATGACTTCATGAGACGATCTGAAGGCTTGTGAATCACAGAACCGAACCGAGATGGAGGTGGCAGGTTTTCGGTCGCAGTGTGGACGAGCCAGTCCTGCTTTAATGGAGAAGGCACCACAAAGGAGCTGCTCGCAGCTGGATCTGCTGTACAGAGAGTGACACAGCCGCTAGACCCAATGCGGGAATCGCCATTGAAACGACACTCAGACCGTGTCATCGCCCCTCGTCAGGTCAGAAAGCTCCAGGTTGTCATCAACATCCATCGCCCCAACATACATCGCTCGAGGATCCGCGCGGAAATAGACGACCTTCCTTCCCGCTGCATTCCAACGTTCGAGTCTTCTTTGCACATCCGATTTACTTCAGCACTTCCCCGATACATCCGCCACAATGTCAAGAGCCCCTCCGCCGGGCGGCTCTGCCCCGATGCCGTACCACGGTGCCCCAGGGTTGCCTGGAAGCAACCCGCGAGCGCCTCCAGGCCAAGGACGTCCGTACGGCGGCGATGGGCACGGCCAGGGCTACGGGGCTCCTCAAGGATATGGCGACCCTCGCATACCTCAGGCCGGCGGGCCACGATCCCCTGGAATGTCCAGGCATGGGGAGAAAGGCCATCCGATTCCCCAAGGCGCCGCAAGACAGGTGCCGCTGAGGGTTGAGAAGGTGACAGACAAGTCTCTTCAGTCGAGGTTGATATACGGAAATCTGTAAGGCCTATGTGTGCTGCGGCCCTCGCAACCACGATGCACGGCTAACTGCTGGACTCGTTGCAGATGCGCCGTCGCCCCCGAAGACTTTCCTGCCAGCCGAGATGGTTCCGATCTATACATTCTTCTCCGAGGTGGACAGCCCGTCGGAGAATACGTCGTTACGGCCAAATCTGTGCCGGGATTCCCACAGGGCTGCATAAGCTTGTCCGACCCCCAGCGTTCCTGGTGTGGCATCACCATGCGAGACCAGTTCACCGGAGAGATATACGACCCATTTTCATCGGGAGGAAAGGCATATCTGGGTACCTTGGATTTGGAGATCGGATTTGCGTCAGTGAACAAGAAGACCGAGGTCCCCTACGATGAGGATGAGCTCTCCAAGATTTTCGTTGATACGTATCAGAACCAGGTGCTCTCACCCGGCCAGCGGATACTGATGGACGTTCGGAACATCCCGCTTCTGATCGTTGTCAAGACCGTCGGCCTAGTCGACCTTGCCATGTCTTCAGATGACTCCAACAAGCAGGTGTTCAGGGAAGCTCACGCGAGGGGAATCCTGACCAACCAGACACGGGTGCTCTTCCACCGAGACGGCAAGGGGGATTTCAACCTGAAGCCTTCCATGTCGAAGCCGAACTCCAATGCCATCCTGGCACCGGATTTCAAGTTTGAAGACATGGGAATCGGCGGTCTCGGGAACGAGTTCTCCACCATCTTCCGTCGAGCGTTCGCATCCCGTGTGTTCCCGCCCGGACTGGTCGCAAAGATGGGTATTCCCCACGTCAAGGGAATGCTACTGTATGGGCCACCAGGAACCGGAAAAACCCTCATTGCCAGGCAGATTGGCAAGATGCTGAATGCTCGACCGCCCAAGGTCATCAACGGCCCGGAAGTGCTCAACAAATACGTTGGCCAGTCTGAGGAGAATATCCGAAAACTCTTCGCGGATGCCGAGAAGGAGTATAAGGAAAAGGGCGATGAGAGCAGCCTTCACATCATCATCTTTGACGAGCTGGATGCTGTGTGTAAACAGCGAGGCTCTGGGGCCGGAGGCGGCACTGGCGTCGGCGACAGTGTTGTGAACCAATTGCTATCCAAGCTGGACGGTGTGGATCAGCTCAACAACATCCTGCTCATCGGAATGACGAACCGAAAGGACATGATTGACGATGCGCTGATGCGACCTGGTCGTTTGGAAGTTCACCTCGAAATCTCGTTGCCCGATGAACCCGGACGACTGGAGATTTTCAAGATTCACACGGCCAAGATGAAAGCGAACGGCCTCCTTGATACCGACGTCAACATGGAGGAGCTGGCAGGCCTTACCAAGAACTTCTCAGGTGCCGAGATCAACGGAGTAGTGAAGGCCGCCGCCTCGTTTGCTTTCTCTCGACACACTGAGGTTGGGCAGCTGGCTGCCGTCAAGCAGGACGTTGCAAGCATGAAGGTCAACCGCGAAGACTTCATGAATGCCCTGACCGAAGTCCGCCCTGCGTATGGTGTCTCCGAGGCTGAGCTCGAAGAGGCTCTCCGACTGGGCATCATTCCGTATGGCGAGCACGTTGACGCAACGATCCAGGAGATGATGCGCGTCGTCGGCATGATCAGGGACGACCCAAACAAGTTTAGCACTTCGGTTCTCTTCCATGGACCCAAGTCTTCTGGAAAGACTGCGCTTGCAGCTCACATTGCCATGCACTCCGGGTTCCCGTTCGTCAAGATGGTGACGCCGGCGGACCTTGTGGGCTACCGAGACGACTTCGCCAAGAAGGACTACGTGCACAGGGCCTTTGCAGATGCGTACAAGTCCCCCGCCAGCATCCTCATTCTGGACGACTTTGAGCGCTTGATTGGCTGGAATCCAATTGGCCCGCGCTTCTCCAACACCATGCTTGAGGCACTGACCACTCTCATCGTGTCGAAGCCACCAAAGGTGAGTCTCGAGCTGGTTATGTACTTTGATGACATGTGACTAACCTGTTGGATAGGGGCACCGTCTGCTGGTCTTCGTCACGACGTCCAAGGCATCTGTGCTCAAAATGCTCGAAATCGACATGGACTTCGCAAAGAAGGTTGCTGTACCTGCGGTATCGAACCTCAGGGAGCTCGGTACTGTGCTTCAAGAATCCAGGGTGTTCAACTCAGGGGACATCAACCAAATCATCAACATCGTTCAGCAACGGACAGGATCTGAATCGGTTGGGGTGGGCATCAAGACAATTCTAGACTGCATCTTCGAGGCAAAGGCGGGCGGGCCAGACTCGCATGTATTGGATACATTCTCGGACCTGTTGCTCGAGAATATACACGAGATGCAAAGCTGAGGGGAACGAAAAAGACGACATGTACATATATGTCTTAGACGGGATGCCGGTATGGCTGGATGGGCGCCTTTGACGCCGAGCAAGGAAGCAACGACCTGATGAGCCGTCCATTGATAGAATTATATGGTCTGCTGCTATTCCTTGATTGGTCCACGATTGGCAGAGTCTGGTGGCAATGGCGTACGGCTGTGATGCGGATCCGAGTCAGCAACGGATCAACTCAGCTGAAGGGCGTTCAGCTTTGGAGTCGAGGAAACGGCATGTCAGGTTACAGCTGAGGGCGTCCCGTCGCAGATGAGCAGCACTCTTAAGTGGCGGGAGGCTCAAGACAACCTGGACGCCAACTGGTGATATTTGCTTTTTGCCGCCTTCGAATGGAATGCAGAAGCACACGACAGGGTTGCCCTTGGCTGCCTCTTTTCCTGCTCCCACGCTCGCTAGTCCGTACAGGACAGGCCGAGTGGTATTTTTTTCCTCAAAAAAGCAAAAGCCGGCAGGGAGATGTGACGTATCTGTTTGGCATGATCGGGCGCCCCGACTCAGACAAGACGCAGACTCGGACGAGCGCCTTTTTGGGTGATGGTGGTGTGGGGGGGAGTCGACGGAACCAGGTTGCTGGGAAGGGGGCTTGACGGGGGCTCGATGGGGCGGATTGTGACGACGGGTGTGTCATGGGATTGGGAGCGGTGGCGGGATGAGGATGGATGAGTGGCGGGCAGTCGGTGACTGCTCCGGGAGCGAGCTGGTGGGAGGTTGTGGATGCCATTGCATGGGTGGCAGCCGTCGAGGCGGGCCGCCGCGGGCGGGCGGGCGCTTGTCTACAGGGAGGAGGGAGGCATTTTTGAAGCAAACGGGGAGGCAATACATCTGTGCCGCACAGCATCCAGGTCTGACGATACCGGCCATCGACCCATGACGATGCCGACGCGAGAGAACGCGCCGAAGCAGCACAGGATTACAGCCAAGGTATTGATAACTGTGCCGCGCCGCTGGTACCAGAGGGCGGGCACGCGGCGGGGGCGGCATGTTCCGGGACGGGGGTCCTCGGTTATGTACTTGTAGGTAGGTACGTGTAGGTGGGCACACTGGGCACTGGGCAAATGGGTCGTGTGCAGCAGTGTGATACCGATATCGTGAGGCGAGGTGACGGATGGGCATGGCCAGTGGGTGCGCTGTCCGTGCGTCGGTGATGCCTCTTGTCTCAAAGTTCATCTGTTGCCTGCGTACGAAGCATCAGATGCAGAGTTCCCGCCACGAACGACTTCTCCATCGGCACGACGACACGACACGCCGCAGCGCAGCACAGCGCAGCGCAGTCTCGGTCTGCTGCTGCTGCCATCTGCGCTCGGTAACACGACTTGCAGCCCTATATCCTGGTACTACGGAGCACTCCGTACCGTGCACATGTACTCCGTATGCATGTGCGTGCCCGGCCGTTTTGCACGAGCACATCCCGAGTTTCCGCGCGCCCGTCATGGTCCAATCCCGACCGATGGATGGCTGGGGATGCCGCCAGCGGAGGGAGCCGCGGACCTCCTCGTACAGTGAGTGCATGCGAGTAGGTAGGTAGGTCTCGTAGGTACTCGTACGCAGGAATCGCCGCGTAATTTGAGGCGGCAGACGGGCCAACGGCTGCCGGTTGGTTCGGCTCTCAGGTGATGGCTGCTGGTGATTCGACACCGCCAGCGCTCATTCCGTACATAAAACGAGGAGCGTGCAATTTAAATCTCCCTTCGCCATCACGCACAGGCGGGGGCTTGCCTGCCCATCTGTCATATGTCGAAAACTGGCAGT
This sequence comes from Tolypocladium paradoxum, assembly GCA_002916505.1. Classification (NCBI taxonomy): domain Eukaryota; kingdom Fungi; phylum Ascomycota; class Sordariomycetes; order Hypocreales; family Ophiocordycipitaceae; genus Tolypocladium; species Tolypocladium paradoxum. The sequence goes on along the minus strand of PKSG01001006.1, from coordinate 57,222 downwards.
GCTGGCATGACTGACACCTGTGAAGCTGCGAGACCGTCGTGGCCCCGTCTGCTTTCGACATCCGTGTACTCGTAAGGAGCAAGCAAGCTTGGGCGCACGGGGCTCGACTGCAGGGCTACAGTGCAAACGCCCAATGCGCGATTGGATTGTAGTTGCTCGGAATCTGCCTCTGTAGATTGCCAACCAGCCACTCGGGGCGGCCCTACGGGCTAGGTACCTTGTGCTTGAATAGGTACCTACCTAGTAGGTGGGTAGATACCTACTCGTAGGTATTCGTACGGTGCAAACAGCCACTAGCCCTGCTGGCGACAGGCCCCAACGCGCTGCCCACTGTGCCCAGCCACTCACCGCAGCCGCCCCCCCGCGAACGGCCCCACCCCTTCCCACCCTCTGGGGACCGAGAACCAGCCCTGCAGTGACGCCTGGACGCGCTAGGAGGGCTAGTGGAGGTGCTGGTGCAGTTTCACCTCGGGGCCACCAACGGCTCCCGCCAGGCTGCTGCTGCTGCCACTGCTGCTGCCGCTGCCGGCCGCCGCCGCTCCTCCCACCCACCCTCCATGATCCATCCCAGCCAGACACGAGAACATCGCCCCCTCCAGTCCAGTAACCCCAGCCTGTTTGTCCCGACATCTGTCGCCTGTCGACTCGCCTCGTTGCGCCTGGCCATGTGAGGAAGCCCTCCGCCGGCCGACCCAGCTCTTCGACTCCCCCGCTCCTTTCGCGATACGATTCATGACGTCTCGTCAATAGCGGCGACCCGTCGCTGTATGGCGCCTCGAAACATACGTACGTGCCTGCCTGCCTGCCTGCCCAGCCTCGCGCGCGCCCCCGGCCAGGCTCTTTGACTCTGCCGCAATACACGGTCCGTGTCCACCATTGGACACGCAACGTTGTCGCCGGGGCATGGGCCTGCGAAATTGGACCTCTTGAAGGCCTCTTTGGACACATCTGCTGACTGCCCACGTCCCTCTGCAGTGCCCACAGCGTCGAGCAGCACGAGCTCCGGCCGGACGTAACTGCCGCTGGCCATGGACGCCGTCAAATCTCAACACTCTGCGACGCTGCCGGGTCACGATCCCATGGCGCTGCCAACCCTATCAAAAGACACCTCGAAGACGCAGGCTTCACCGAGACGCGCCGGCAAAGATGCGAAGCCCAGGAGGACGTCGCCCAAGTTGCTGGGCGCCTCCGGCAAGCAGGACGCGTCATCACCAAAATCGACGACGACCAGGCTGATGGGCAAGGCGATTACGCGCACGACCCCGACCGCTGGAAAGCCATTGCTTCCCGTCACGGAGCGGCGGTCTTACGAAGACAGGAACGGCTCGCGGGTCAAGAGGGAGACTGAGGCGGACAAGTGGGATGTCGCTCCGGACGGCTCCTCGGCTGGTCGCGAGGGACGCCAGTTTACCGTTGCCAATGTGGGGAACAATGGGAGGATTTACTTGAGGTAAGTTTCGCTTGCCCCCGTGGAAGCCGCGCTTCCTTGGGGAGAAAGGGGTCTCAGTTTGAGTTTGGAGGATGGATGACGTCCACAGCGGTCCGGTTGGAATGCTGACTTGGGCGATCCTAGACCTAGTCTTCGACCTGCGCACCAGCGATATCCGCAGCCCAACTTCACCTTTCCCGTCACGCCGCCTGGTGCTGGAGGGCTGGAAGTGCTGGGCCAGGACAAGACCAAAGGGAGCAAGGAGGCAAAGGGGGACACGGCGCCCCAACTGCAAGCAAGCCAATGGACGCCAACACCGAGCACCTCGCCTCTCGCAGGCGAGCGGCAGTACTTTCCAGACCCCCGAAAGCCGAGTCGCCCCACGAGACATCGACGAGCCATGTCGGATAGCACCGTTCACGAAGTCAATGTTGCGAGGGAGTCGGACCGGGATGCCTTCAAGGTGGTCATCTCCAAACCTGGTGACGAGAAACGGCCCCGGACAATGGACGACTTGAATGCCGTTGGTGCACCGCTTCTGAATATCAACATACCCTCCTGGCGCATTGGAACACCGCGGTTCACCTTGAGGGGCACGCCGGTGATACGAGGGTCCTCTTATGCTCCCACCGAAGATATTCGATCCAGCAGCGCCTCAGTGTTGAACCAATCGCCCAGGTGTCCCAGTGCCCCGATCCCTGAGCTTGGAATGAGGAAATTCAATCCCCTCGCAGCACACCCTCCGCCAATCCTGCGGTATTCGGCGCATCGAGGCGCTCCGGAACTGCCTTCACCCGGTCTGCTACGTCCAACGCGATCGACTTATATGTCGACACATCTAGTTATCGAACCGGCCATGTTCACCGACTTGACTTGCAAGCCCGCTTGCGACGACCGGTCTATTGTCCGGTACTCCCCTGCCGGAGCCGTGACGGCGGCGACGCCTCCTCGCTTGGTTGCCGAGATCACATCACCAAGCTTCCTCGACTACGAACTCATTTCCGACTTCTTCCTCACCTTCAGGGCGTTTCTGGAGCCCACAGACTTGCTTCGCATGCTCGTTGCGCGGTTGAGATGGGCGCTGGCGCGAAACGACGAAGTTGGCATGATCGTTCGGGTTCGGACCTTTGTTGCCGTGCGGCACTGGATCTTGAACTATTTCGTCGACGATTTTGTCCTCGAGTACGACCTGCGGGTGACGTTCTGCAACCTGTTGAACGAGTTTGTGGATGAGCTGTCCCAGAATGCCTCGTGCCGCAAGGTCCAGCTGAAAATACTTGCTGAGCTCAAGAAGTGTTGGCGACGGGTTTGCGCTCAGTACTGGGACGGCCCTGAATTCGACGACTCGCTCGGCCCAGAGGTCCCCATAGCCCCTGGCGGCGTGGCCGGAAACAGAGACGCCAACTTGGACCCCGGTTATTGGGAGCGAGAGGGCATGAAGCCACCACAGCTGGATGCCCTGGCCCCGTTACCAAAGATCGCGGCTGAATCTACGAGCCTCTATGCCGAAGTTCCCAGACCTGCCCCTATTGGAGACTTCATCGTCTTGGGAAACCGACCAGGCACTCCTGAAAACCAGGTTATCGATGGTGCCAACATGGAGAATGGCACAGGCTCGCCGCTCAGCCTGGCCAGTATGGACATCGTGTCATGTTCGTTCCCGAGCAAGAGCATGAAGGCGCTCAACCCCAATCCAGCTCACCTGATGGCTGCGCACCCTGTGTCGTCGACTTCGGCGAGCAACGGCTCCGGACCAGTAGCCACGACGCCGAAGACTCTGGTTGGGAAACGGGTTCGTCCAACTCAGACGCACAAGCGCAACAACAGCATCAGCGACTCACTGCGGGAGCATGGCTCTGACAAGTCTTCGTCGCACGACCAGGACTTCTCGACGACGTGGCAGTCTGCGGGCAGTTTGGTTCGTGGGAACCTTCTCCCGCCCGGGCAGGCCTATGTGGACTATGAACCTCACGGACCTTATGGATGCAACAACAGGCAGACTACAATCTTTCAGCCCAAGGACCGCAATCTGGCCAAAGAGAGAGCGGTTGGGGGCGCCATGTCTGGATACGGTATGAGGAAGCTGCTCGGCAGTGTTCGTCGAGCCCTGCGCAATCGAGGACAGGGCCTCTCTCCGACGCATGGCCATTTCATGAGCATCTCGCCTGTTGGGCCACGTGGCGCAACCACGAACCGGTTGCCTGGAACAGCCGTCGTCCCGCAAGATCCCCCGAGACAGAATGGTGGCCGTCCGCCGGTCCGGATTGACCTGCTTGGCGCCGAGGTCGCTGAAGACTTCAAGAAGGCCGTCCGTGAGGAGGAGGCCGCGGCCGAGGCAGAGCGCCTGGGCTTGACGGCGCCCCCCAATTCCGCGCCACCCTTCGGAGTGCATCCAGAATACTCGGCTGCCCACATGGAATCGAGCACGTTCGACAGCTTGCCCCAGAACCAAAAGCAACGGCCACTCAGCGACATGGCCATCACAATTGGTAGCAAGTCGATTGTCATTGTGGATGATACAGTCCCCTTTGAACTGGCCCCAGCCAATGGGCCGTATCCTCCTACGGGCAATCCATCCGTGGACACGATTGCCGACACCTTCATGCCCAGCCGCGCGGACCCCACACCTCCCAACACTCCTCCTGCAACTTCCATGAGAGGAGACACACCACGGCGATCGTCGTATCTCCTCAATCAACATGTCGCCAGGCCACCCGCGGTGGACGATGCGCTGCCCCCGTTCATTCCAGACTTGGCGACGTTGGGGGGCAGTCAAAGCAGTCGCGTATCAGAAGAGTTACGCAAACCATCGTTATCGACGAGCCGTCGTCGCATGAAGCATCCTCCACTGAGTGGAGGAACGTTCCGGATGCATAGGAGGGGCCGATCCACGGGAACGCACCAGTCCCTCAATTCGATAATGCATCGCCGGTACAATTCATTTAGCAGCGGCGTGTTGCCGCCACCGACCATGCGGAGCTTTGACGCGACAACTGATTCTGGAGCCTCCGCCATGGACAAAAGGTTCGACGTCCCCGTCCCGGCGCCACTCCATGTATTGCGAAGAAGGCCCGGCGGCGATTTGAGAGCAGCCACAAACGTTGGAGACCTCGACCGAATATCGTTGAGGAGATCACAATCTGTTGGATCTCTGGCGACATTCACCGAGTCTATACGGAGTTCCTACTTGCTAAACACTCGTCCAAGCTCGGCGGGCCATCCCGAGTCTGTGTCAGGCCACGCCCAAGGGGCTCGCGGTGAGGTGTTCTCCCTCGGTCAACTGGCTGACAAGCCTGCAAAGCGTGATCTATCGCTCTTCAGCACGCATTCATCCAAGCCCGTTATGCGCCCATCGTTTGAAGAGGAGGCACAGAAACTCGCCCAAATACCAGACGACGAGGATGATGGTGGCATTGAGTCTGCCCTGTTGAAACTGGAGGGCAAATACGACAAGAGGCCATCCAAGCAGTCCATGGAAGTCCAGAACCCGACAGCCGTCGAAGAAAGTCATGCGCTAGATCCAGAGGAAGGCGGAATCGACTTCGAGGACGTGGAGACTCAACAGCGAGAGAAGAAGGAGAATCGCCATATGCACGTTATAGATGAGCCCGTCGCAGCTGGCGATGGAGGCGAGTCGGAGATGGGGCGAAGACTAACCACGGACATGAAGTCATTCCTCTCTGAGGGCTCCAACGAGTCCTATTGTTCCATCCCCCTGCTGGATAGGGGCCTCACCGATGACGCCAGAAGCAAGACGGGGACGAGGGAGTGGACCGACCGGTCAATCTTTTGCGGCTCGGACGACGAGGGTTCGCCTGCCGAAACCGAGAAGGGACTTGAGTTTGTTGAAAAAGCCGAAGCTCAGCATCTATCCTTCGATTTCATCCAGAAAACCGACAGTATCGAACGGATCAAACCCGGTGAGACGGCGCCTTCAGAGGCCGAAAACCAGTCTTTCTTGGAAGATGACAGCGCGGACGACACCGACCTGTCGTCTGAGCTCTCTGCCGATGGCATTGGCTCTGGAGCTGTCGGCGGTGACGACGCTTTGCCCAAACATCGGTCGCCTGACCATCCTCCTGGAGGTTCGGGCTCGCTGGCAACGACACGGAATTCATCGCACCAAATGACCTTAGTACAGGCCTTGGCCATGTCACCCGAAAGCTGTAATTCTCGAAACGGCCCAGCAGCAAAGGCTTGGACTCGGAAGCCTCTCCCTCCAACCCCGGAAATGACTCCAGTCGTTCCGCAGAGCCATGGGCTGACGTCTCCTTGTGAACTGGCTGGCGCCAGCGATACTATTCCTGGGGCTCCGAAGCCCGAAACCGTCCACTTCCGCAAGTACTCTGTCCACTTGCCCTTCATCCTGGCCTTCGACTCCGATATTTTGGCTCAGCAGTTCACCTTGATCGAAAAGGACGCATTGAACGAGATTGACTGGAAGGAATTGATCGACATGAACTGGAAGAATGCTGCTAGGAGTGATTCCCGTTCATGGGTTGATTTCTTACGCAACAGCGACGCCCAGGGTGTTGAAGTGGTGATTGCTCGGTTCAACATCATGGTTAAATGGGCCATATCCGAGATTGTCCTCACCCAACACATTGAAGAGCGAGCTAGGTGTATCATCAAGCTCATTCACATCGCGTCGCACTGCCGGCGGTACAGAAACTTCGCGACGCTTGCACAGCTGGCCATCGCTCTGTCCAGCAACGAAGTATCGCGCCTGAGCAAGACGTGGGAGCTGGTGCCCGCTCACGACGTCAAGACACTCAACAGCCTGGAGATGTTGGTAACGCCGAGTCGCAACTTTCACGCAATCCGGGCGGAGATGGAGATGGGCTCGGATGCTGGGTGTATCCCGTTCGTGGGCATCTATACTCACGATCTGCTTTACAATGTCCAGAAGCCGTCGGAGATTGCGAGCTCGCCAACCACTGCGCCGCTGGTTAACTTTGAGCGTTGCCGTATTGGGGCCGCTGTCGTCAAGACCCTTCTACGACTGTTGGAGGCTAGTACTCGATACTTCTTCCACCCTATCGAGGGCATCACTGAACGGTGTCTTTGGATCGGCGCCCTGAGCGACGAAGAAATCCGACGACATTCCGAGAGCCTGGAGTAACCAGTCGTTTCCCCGCCTCTAGAACCTCTCCCGCTCAAGGGAGGCAATACCTCACATGTCTCCAACAATTTCACAACACACACTCTACAAACGTCTTTACAAAAGTTTCATATACCACACCCAGTCACTCGTTTGCGAGCAGTCCTCCCCCTCCCTATCAAGCACCGAACTCGAGATACCCGGATACACATTACGAACGGATCGGACTTATGACTCGGCACAGCGTCGCATTCTGGTTTCTTGCACTTACCGGTGTTGTGGCCATGAATACCCAATCGTTGCAGATGGCCTGCTCCAACTTTTCCTTTTTTGTTGTACCTGCATTACACGGAAGTGCCCGCACAGATACCCACCACGGGGAGTTACACGAAGCGCATCGCATTGCTTTGCTAACACCCTTTTTCCTACGCAAAGCGAGGAGTTTTTCTTTTTGCAAGCCGTCTTTTTCTGGAATGGCTGGATGGATGACTGGGAATGGAGGACTTGGGTCAGGCTGGACACGGACTGCCTTTGGAGAATGCCGGGGGGCTTGCTGCTACTTGTTGATTGTTGTTGTTTTAAACGTTGGTTTGGGGGTCTCTCCCCCGGTACAATACCCCCTTTGGATCCCGCGATCGACGGGACACTGGCTAGCTTGTATGGATGTGCATGATTGGAGATGGACAAGGAGGGGCTGTAAATATGCCCTCTCTCGGCTATGGCTGCATCTGATAATATATATTATGAACAAGTCTCGCCTCCTTAACTCGATGTTACTGTTGTTTGAGGATGTAAGCCACAGTTGATATGAAGTGGTTGGCTGAATTTGGAGGATCGCAACATAACGCGCCGTAGTACGGCACTAAAGGTAGGGACAGACGACTAGGGGACGGTACTTCAATGGCAGTTTTTGGTCTCGTTTTTGGCCTTTTGTCTCACCCAGATGGCTATAGAGCTTCACGCAACAAAATGTCTTAGGAAACCACGGCGGGATAACGGTCAAGTCCACCCCATTGCTGGCACAGGGCTTTCCCTCACCCCCTCGCGCGACGACGCCACGAACAGAGCAAGTATCTTTCCCTCATAAGTGCCACCAAGTCGACCAGAGTCCAAGACAGCTAAATGCAAGCCTGGGAAGCGCCTCCGATGACCCGTAACCATTACCATTCTGTTGCAGCCACACCGCCCTGCGGCTCAGCCTCCTACCACTGAGTCTCCTTGGCAGCCTCGTTGGCCCACTCGGTGTTGCCAGGGGCAGCAGCCCACTCGCCGCCCTCAGCGCCATCCCAGCCAGTGGCGCCAGTAGCAGGAGCACCAGAGAAGCCAGCGGCAGGAGCGCTCTCCCAGTCCGCACCAGCTCCAGCAGCGGCGGTCTCGATGGCGGCGGGGCCCTCTTCCTCGACGCCTGGGGCCTTCTCCTCCTCGGTCTTCTCCTCGGCCTCGGCCTCGGGGTCGCGGTCTTTTGATACCAGTCAGCATTCAAACACTCGCACAAGCAGGGTCCTAGAGCGAGAAACATACAGAAGTACAGATCGGGCATGACGTCCCAAGGAGTCTCGCGGTTGTAGATGGTTCCGCGAAGGCGGAGGACCTCACGGGCAAGCAGCCACCAGACGGTACCGATGGCGTTGCGACCCTTGTTGTTGGTGGGGATGGCAACGTCAACGTACTCGGTGGGCGAGTCGGTGTCGCAGAGGGCAATGACGGGGATGTTGACATAGCTGGCCTCCTTGATAGCCTGGGCGTCGGTGCGGGGGTCGGTGACGATGATCAGGCGGGGCTCCTTGAAAGAGCGGGTGATGTAGTTGGTGAAGCTACCGGGGGTGAAGCGACCGGCGATGGACGAGGCACCGGTGTGGGCGGCGAACTTGAGGACAGCACGCTGACCGTAGGGACGGGCCGAGATGACGCAAATGTCGGCAGGGTTGTCGACGGCGACGATGATGCGGGCGGCGAGGACAATCTTCTCCCTTGAGGATCGTTAGCATTTCGAATTGTCCTCACAATGCCTGGCTGCCTCCCGAGCCCTCTATCCCACGTACCAGGTCTTGCCAATGTTGATAACGTTGACACCGTCGGCGCGAGTCTTCCACAGGTAAGGCTCCATGTGCACCTGCAGGTTCTTGCTGCCGAGGTGGCTCTGCGCAGCCAGGAGCATCTCAATGTCCTGGCTGGTGGCGTTGAGGACGGACGGCAGGTTGGAGGGGGCCATCTTGACTGATTTCTTCCCTGAGGTGGACGTGTGGCGAGGAAGAAGGAGGTTGCAGTTGGATGCGGTTCGTGCAGGTCGCAAAAAGTTCGCGAGACCTTCAGAAAATGCCGAAAATGTGTGTGGTGAGAGAGCCCTGAAGCCGCTTATGCCAATTAGGACTAGTGTGGGCTTGGTACATCGGGAGCCTCAAGACCACGTGACTGAACGCGCTAAGCTCGTTTGAGCGACGTGTCGGACGACAGGCCCAGAATTGAATTTTGAGGACTGGATGCAAGCCAGCTAGCTCTGAAGACAACACCAGGACATCTGCTTCGCAGACCCAGCCATGCCGCCCAGATTAGGGGCGCTGCAGCGCCTAGGCTCCGTCAATCGTACGAAACCTGTCTTGGCATTGAATCATTGAGCCTAATCACTGACAAATTCGCCAGTCTGCCTCCGGCCGGCGACCCGAGTGCCAACACCGAACTTCCTCCCCGTCGTACAAACGGCCAATCTGTCGCTACGAGAGAAGAAGCGCAAGGCCAAGCAAGACCCATACAAGTGGGCGCAGGCACAGCAGCGCAAGAATGCCAACCTGAAGCGACGGGAAGTGCTGCAAAAGCAGCGGGACGAGGCCTGGGGCGATCCAGTCTGGGGCAAGACGACTGCCTTCCTCGAGTCCCTCGACTCGGCCGGCCAGGACAGCGCCAGCGAGGTGCCCAAGGATGCCAGTGGAAATCTCCTGCAGAAGCCGCGTGACCTGCCGACGTCGCCGGGTCTGCGCAACCACTTCCTCACGGATGCCGAGCTCGAGGATGCGGCCAAGCACGCGTACGCCTTGACGAAACCCATGGTTGGCGTGGTAGAGTCGCAGATGGATCCCGCGACAGAGGAGGAGAGGAAGAAGCTGCACGATCAGAAACATTACAAGGCACTCGATGCCCTGCGGCGGATAACGTCGCTTCGGAACGGCAGCGCCGAGGACCGCTTCCACGCCAATGTGCGACGAATCGTCGACGAATTTGGCCGCCACAAGACGGACAAGTTCCTGAAGCCCAAGCCGGAGTCTATTTCGCCAAACACTGTACCAATGCCTGGACGCTCAGGCCCAGACACGGGGAGCTCGGAGGTGCAGATTGCCATCCTCACAGCCAAGATCAGAGCTCTGGGCAAATCTCTGGAAGTCAACCGGGGCTACAAGGATAAGCACAACAAAAGGAACTTGAGGCTGCTTCTGCACCGACGCCAGAAGCTGCTCACGTACATGGAGAGGAAAGAGAGAGGGAGCGAACGGTGGACGCACATGATTGAGAAGCTGGGTCTCACGCCCGCGACGTGGAAGGGACAAATCGATCTGTAGGACTTCTGTAGAAATACTTGTTCTGTATGTACAATATCAAGCCACTGGAGGACGAATGATTGTCCACGTCACTCTTCTACCTCTGCCATTTGCGCCAAATGTGAAATCCTTCCGTGCAATAATGAGCTAACGGTGCTATACTACAAGCATGCTGAAAATTCGAGACGAGGAGGTAGCGCCGATCAGAACACGCTGATGAAGTTGCCGATGCGGTCCTTTTGGTTCTGAGCTATGCACTCCGCAATCCAGGTGATGTTGCGAATCTCCTGCTCATCGTTAGCGGCTACTCCCCAAGTGTTTGCTCTGGTAACAAGCTATACCTGTTCTCTCAACTTCACCCAAGCGTAGACGATTGCGTAGGTGAATTGCCTCGTGAAAGCGCTCTTGGAGATCTCCATCTCTTTCTGGTAGAACATGTCTTCCAGCGTCTTGCCATCGGCCGAGCCGCCACCCATGTTCCCAGGACCAGAGGAGCCGCCCAGGGAGGCGGCATCAAAGAAGGTCTTGTAGTCGAGAACGCCATCAACGGCAAGGCGCACACCCTCCGGGTCTTCTGCTCGAGAGAGCATCAAAGTCCCCTCCGGATACAGCTTGCCAAAGTTGGGGTAGAGCTTCTTACGATCCGCCTTGTTCAACTCGGTGCCAAACGAGTTGAGGGTGATGTTGATGGCTCGCCGATCGGCCTCAAACTCGAGAATCTCCGACATGACCTCAGCCGTTGGGGATCCAGCCATGTCAGGGTGGGAATTGACGAAGTTGTAGAAGTCCTCCAGGTAGTTCTTGTACAACGTGTTGCGTACAATCTCAATGTTGAGCTCGTCGAGGTCCTGGTGGCTGAGGCTGCCCTTGAAGTACGGAGCCAGCGGCGTCTCAATCAGCACGCTGTTGTAGAGTTCCTCGATGTTCGTGGCAACGCAGAGCACAGGCATGGTCTCGAACCACCCGAGGGGGTGGCATCTCTCGAGCAGCTCGCGGGTATCTCGTTCGTGCAGGGTGCCGGTGATGAGGAGGGCGACGTTGTCGATCATGTAGCCGTAGGTGACGTAGTCCATGAAGGTCGCCAGTGACCCCACGGCGTTGGCACGGACATAGCGAAACTCGGAGATGAGCTTGTCGGTCGTCTTCGAGGCAAGGCTGGAGGTCGATGGGTTCGGAGGGAGGGAAGCGAGGAAGTCGCCGTAGGCAGGGCCGAGCTGGAGCTTGAGATCTGCATCGAATGTGTCAACACAACACGGCCGTGTCCGGGAAATATGCCAGTAGCGTACCGTCAATAGTCTCGCATTGTGTCAGGTTGTTGTAGGCCGGGCCAGTGAGCAGGCCATTGCGGTAGCCTCGAACGATGCCCTCGACGTAGCTGTGTTGCGTCAGCGCCTGCTCAACCTCAGCTCGGACAGTGACTTACCCATTGTTCACGTTGAAGAATAGACCCTCCATCTTGTCCGACGGCTCGTTGGCGCAGGCTGCAGAGAGTAACCGAGCTTGAACACGTGCGCAGAAAGGGACGAGGCTTCAGGATGCGAGCGCTGCGAGAACCGCGAGTATTGCTCTGCAACAGTCGCCGTCGTTGTCCAGCCTCAGCAGTAGCTCACCACCGTTACCTCCACGTGAGTGGGCGCCAAGCCACTTCACGGAGATTTGGTAGCGCCGACACCCGAGCCATCCCACTTTCTGTGGCAGAAGTCGAGCCAAAAATTTTGGGTGGAGCAGGCCGACAGCTCTGGACTAAAAAATTTCCTGGCAACTCTACCGTGCCCGCGCACACGACTACAATTGCGCCCACGAGAGGAAGCCGAAGCCCAATCGACCCGTGCAAGACCGCTGCAGAGAGCGTCGACTGCCCAAAATGTCTCTCTTCGTGCTTGCCGAGACGCCTGCGGGGTGAGTCGCGAGACCCCAGCTCCGACAGGGGGTCAATTCTGCTCTGAAGATGTCCCCATCGCTGACAGTGAGTAGCTATGGCCTGTTCAAGGCCGCGGACAAGAAGTTGTTCAAAAACGATGACCTCGCTGCCGAACTCGGTCGTCCGGAGAAGCTGGTAGAGATGTGAGAACGAGGCCCAAAGCTTCAGGCGTCTTCGACAATTGGCTAACCGAGCATCGCTCCAGGCTGAAGCTGAAGAAGTTTGTCAAGTTCGACAGCGCCGCCATGGCCCTCGAGGAGGCCGCGTCGCTCAAGGACGGAAAGGTCCCGGCTCTGCTGACCTCTCTTCTCGAGGAGCTCAAGTCGGAGAAGAAGGCTTCTCTGGCCGTCGCCGACGCGAAGCTGGGAACCGCCATCTCGAACCTGCCTCAGTTTAACATTTCTCCAGTCTCTGGTTCCAACACCATGGACGTCTTCCGAGGACTTCGAGAACACCTGCCGTCTCTCATCCCCGGACTCGCCCAAGAGAACATCGATCGGATGGCGCTCGGTCTCTCGCACTCGATTTCCCGACACAAGCTCAAGTTCTCCGTCGACAAGATTGATTCCATGATCATCCAGGCAATCAAGCTGATTGACGACATGGACAAGGACCTCAATGTTTTCGCCATGCGCACCAAGGAGTGGTACGGCTGGCACTTCCCGGAGCTGGCCAAGATCCTGAACGACAACCTCGCCTACGCCCGCCTGATTATTGCCACTGGCTTCCGAACCAATATTGCAGAGACCGATCTTTCGGAGATCCTCCCCGAAGCCACGGAAGAGGCCGTCAAGAAGGCCGCCGAGATCAGCATGGGTACTGAGATCACCGAGGTAGATCTGGAGAACATCAAGTCTTTGGCTGAGCAGGTGATCCTCTACACCGAGTACCGATCACAGCTTTCCTCATACCTGGAGAGCCGAATGCGCGCCATTGCCCCGAATCTGACTTCACTGGTTGGCTACCTCGTCGGCGCGAGGCTCATTTCCCATGCTGGTTCTCTTATGAATCTCGCCAAGGCTCCTGGTTCCACCATCCAGATCCTTGGTGCCGAGAAGGCCCTATTCCGTGCTCTCAAGACGAAGCACGACACTCCCAAATATGGCATCATCTACCACTCGTCCCTCATCGGCCAGGCCACCGGACGAAACAAGGGCAAGATCGCGCGTATGTTGGCCGCGAAGACTGCCTTGGGCCTTCGCGTGGATGCTCTTGAGACGTTTGATGATGCTGCAGATGAGGAGGAGAGGTCGATTTTGGGACTGAGCAGCCGCATAAAGCTTGAGAACCACCTGCGGAAACTCGAGGGCAAGCCTCTTCTTCCCAAGGGCACGAACATCGCCCCCTCTGGCGAAATCATCGCACCTGGTCAATTCACCTTGAAGGAGACTCGGCGGTACAACGTTGATGCTGATGGTGTGACCGACGAGGTAAATGGCGACAGCTCCAAGAAGAGCAAGGACAAGAAATCCAAGGACAAGAAGAAGGCCTTGATTGAGGTTGTTGAGGAGCAACCTGATGATGACATGAAGGATGCCGAGGACGATGGCTCTGACGATGACAAGGAGACGACGACGCCAGCCAAGCCCAAGGTCGCCAAGCTGTCGGGCGCCGAGTACGAACGCCTGGCCAACCTCGCCGGCTTGTCGGTCAAGAAGTTCAAGCGAAAGTACGAGAGAGGCGATGTCCAGCTCGGCTCCGACGGCTCTCCCAAGGTTCACAGCAAGAAGGATCTGAAGAAGATGCGCAAGGCTGGCGAGAACGGAACTCCCGAAAAGGTCGCGACGCCATCCAAGGCCGAGCCCGTGTCGGAGAAGAAGAAGAAGCGCAAGCACGACGACGACGAGGAAGCCGCCGGATCGAAGGAGAAGAAGCAGAAGAAGAAGAAGCGCCACTCGGAAGCATAATTGGAACCGGCTGGGAACGGGTTTCGCTGACTCCCAGCAGGCAAGGTGGAAGACGGGATCAGACAGGACCTGCATACCGTCTGCGATGTGTAGAGATATGACGATACCTGAGATTCTGAGGCGGGAATCCTTCTGGCCTCTTTCGTTGTTGAGCCGATTAATGGCCGGCGTTTACGGGGGAACATGTACGGCATCTGGCGTGTAAGGCTTCTTATTTCTGGTTGTTTCTTTTCCTAGTTCTTGTCCTCGGTTTTGCCTCCTTCGATACTGTGGCTATAGTTGGGTGGCGGAAGGCTGCCGAGTCTTTGTTTGGCTTTTGTTTGAATCAATCACATCAACAACTATGTGCTGACCGGGACGGGCTCGCTCATCCAGTGGCTGTGAGAGGGCTTTTTTTTCTTCAAGTCCCTCTGTTACTGGCAGAAGATGGTAGGCAGCTAATCGTGCGCTTCGCCGTGCAGAAGTAGACGCACTGACGCGATGATGATGCAAAATGGGCCTCAGGTCAAGGACGCGTCAATGTATGCTCGCGACTTCACATTGTCTTCTTCGCGGTACGCACCCATTGATTTGAGAAACAGAGTGAATCAAAACATAACACGTGTCTAGACATCATCCTGCATTTTGCCCCCGGTATTCCCAGCGAGCGATTCGGGGTATCCATTGCAAAATCAAGACGAGACTCGCATCCCCCCCTCCCCGCTTTCCTCCTGACAGCTCCTGCATCTCCGAGCCCGTCATCTTGGGGTATCACATCTCCGCCTCTGACCGCGTCTCATCTCACTTCATTATGCCGGAGGGTAGCCTCTTACCCAACCAGTCCATCAAAAGGGAAAATATTCAATCAATAGTCGAGCGCGGGTAAGTCACGATTTTGCCGTCAAGGGGGTATTGTGGTCCGCAAAAAGACACTGCTGCAGAAGAGGTGACATGTGAGGTGAGCTTCGGAGTTCTCGGGAGGATGTAGCCATAGCAATCGTTGAAGACGAACCGGGCAGTTGTGGAAACTGGCCCTCGAAATCAAGTTGACCAAGCTAAGCCGCAAGAAAACGCCAAAGTCAGCACTTCACAGTCACACTTTCACACACGTATGGCGCGCCATCAGATATTCTCGACGAGGCGAGCGTTCATGGCTTGCTGGAAACCAGGGTCCTGACCTCCAAAGTCGTGCTGCCCCGTGGCATCGTGGCTGCTGCTTACCTCGGCGGTCTGGCCGGTAGCCATGGCACCGAGGGCAGTGTTGATGTTCTGGTTGGAGCCGGGCAAGAAGATGACCTTGCTGTTGGCGGACTTGGCCATGGCTTGCATGGCCTCGAGGTAGCGGATCTGCATGGCAGGTGCAGAGCTGAGAATGTCGGCAGCCTGTCGCATCAACTTGGCGGATTCGACCTGTAAGACGAGGTGTCAGCACAGAAACGTGTTTGATAGTAGGCAGTCGGGAAAAGGTGCGTGAATCTTACCTCGGCCTTGGCCGCGATGATCTTGCTCTCGCCGATACGCTTGCTCTGGGCGGCCATGGAGAGGGACTCCTGCAACTCCTGACTGAAGATGATGTCCTTGATGAGCATGCTCTCGACCTGGACACCCCAGCCGGCGGCAACGTCCTCAATGATCTCGCCAATGGACTGAGCAATCTCCTCGCGACGCTCAATGACGTCCTGGAGGACGCGGGCGCCGACCACGTGGCGCAGAGTGGTCTGGGTGCGCTCCATGAGGGCCTGGCGAACGTTGGTGATGCCAAAGGCAGCCTTGTGGGGAGCAACGATGTGGTAGTAGATGACGGAGGTGAGGCGGAGGGTGACGTTGTCCTTGGTCATGCAGATCTGCTCGGGCACCTCGGTGATCTGGATCTTGACGTCGATCTGGATGAGTCTCTCGCTGAGAGGGTTGACCCTGACCAGGCCGGGGTCGACGGCCTTGTAGAAACGGCCGAACTTGGTGACGAGGCCGACATTGCCCTGGTGGACGTTCTTGAAGGGATTGGGGCAGCAGATGCAGCAGGGGACAGCGCCAAGGGTTCCGATGCAGTTACCGAGGGCGTTGACTTGGAAGCATAACATGTGAGCGCGGGCGCAGATGATGAAGGGGGGGGCGACATGGAGACGTACTCATGCTGCCGTACCAGCCCTTGAGATTGGACTCGTCGCCGACGACGGAGGCATAGCTGCGCTGGAGATCCTCCTTCCTGGGCGGCTGGACGGTCATCTTGGCCTGAGGCTGGAAGCCAATGCCGGCGAGGCCGCTGCTTTCGTGGTCACGGCCGGGAGCCACGGGCTTGGCGGTGGAGCTTTCGCCGTTGACAGCGGCCATGATGGGTTCTCTGGACGAGGCGGTGGAAGCCGTGGTTGGTGATGTCGAGGGTGGAAGAGAGGCTGCAGGATCGAGGGGAATGGGCTGGTGAGGATGGCTGGATGGATGGATGATGGATGGATGGATGGCCGGGCGGGATGTGATGGGATGGGATGGGGGGCAGGGCTGGCTCTTAATAAAACATGCGGCGATGGGTGACGTCGAGCATCGCCCTGAGGCACAGAACGGCGCCAAGGATGTTAGTACGCCACGGCTCGGCAGTGCGTGGGCCGTGCGGGGCTGAAGAAGACGCACGGGTACTTCGTAGTTGGTCCGCACCTCGTCGCGCGCCTGGCAGTGTCTGTCGGGCGTCTGTCAGCCATCTGCAGCAAGGATCCGCCGGACTGATGGATGCCTGCCTGCCTGCTAAGCTCCTTGCAGTTGGTGGTGGAGCGACTTTTGCCTCGTCGAGCTTGGCGTTGCGCAGCACCCTCGCAAGCGAGCCGCATCTTCCGCCAGCCAAGGTCATACGACGAATGCGAGCCAGCATGGCCCTCTGTCTGGTCCTCTCGCCTCGCGCCCGAGGCTGGTGCTTTGCGAATGCCTGCCACCACCTGATACAGCTGCAGTTTCGCATGCCAACTACGAGCACCGGCCGCCGTCGCCCCTCGGGTGGATGCCCTACAGCATCAGGACACCGAGGAAACGACGGCGTAAACGGCCTGGTCGCCCGGCCGCACAGGGCCACAGGCAGACCCAAACAGCCCAGGCCCCCAGACCCCAGCCATTGATTGCACATGGAATCACATCCCAACGACGCGGACATCCCTGCACGCGCCCAGCATCCTCCACCCCCCCAGGACCGCACACGCGTGACAGCCTGCACCACCCTCCATGCGCCCAATGTCGCAGCAAACCCGGCACCATGTCGCTTCATTCTGGCTCACAGAATGCACCGTGTCACCATGACATTGCCTTGCCGGTGCCTGCAGACTGCGGAGGCACTGTTGGCTTCCAGAAGCCTTCTGAACTTGGCCTTGACGGCTTGGCCCAAGCGCTCTCGTTGGAGCGCCGATGCAGCCGGAAAGTTGCACTGCATCCATGTCCCGACCAGTGTCGAGAATGTCAGAGCACGGCATCCATCTTCCGAGGACCGTCCAAGACATCCCTTTCGAGCTACGAGTACGGATAGTAGTTCTCACTCCGTGCCTGACCGGGTAGACACCAAGGCTGTGGCTCGGCCCCACGGGGCGGTGTTTGCCGAAACTCCACCCCTTATTATTCCAATGACACTCGGCCTTCCTTGGCTTGTCAAACTCATGTCCACGGGGCGGAATGGCATAGCCACGGCAGCTGGCCCACTGTCGACGCCCCCGCGAATTCGGCTGCCTCGTCTTCACAGCCGCCTCGAAACGCGACGCAGAATCGATCAACGGTGGGCGAGGGCGACGTCACCGCAGACCGGTCATCGGTGACACGGCACAGCCCGAGGCAGGCAGATGACGTGAACGTCACAGGTGCGTGTCTGCGACAGAGGTGCCGTTTCCACATGTATTCGACTGTCACTCATGACTTACACCCTTCACAGCCGCACTCTGCTGATGCTTCTTGATATCTTATCCCCTTGCCTCGTCTCTCATCGCCTCGCCTCAGCCTCACTTCCGTGCTTCATTTCCGTCGTGCATTGTACCCCCTACACAGTCCACATGGGCATGCGCATGTCGTGGCATCATTCAAACTCATACACCGTGACTCCGTCCATGGCCCGTCGCCATTCATCGAAGCTCGGGCTCCCGCATGAAATCCGGAATCGTGAATCCCGTCTCCCCAGACTCGAGTCTCGCGGCAGCCAGCGATCGTGCAATATCGCCCAGCCTGTCGCCAGATTCACCACGGCCGGCGCTGAGCTCGCCGCCCATGCCAGTCGAGTCCACGGCGTCTTCGGCGACACTGCCGCCTTCCCGGCCCGCACCCTGCGCCGCGTCGGCATCAAAGGCGTAGATCTTGATGCCCCGCAGGTGCGTGTCCTTGCCGTTCTGGTGGTTCTCGAGGATCTGCATCTGCAGCACGTAGGAGACGAGGGTGTTGCCGTCGGGCTCGCCCCCCGCGCCGGCGATAGGGACCTGCTGCCACCCGACGGGGCTGTCGAGGTTCATGGTAGCGAAGTCGATGAGGTTGTTCTCGCTAGTGCCGGACTTGAAGACGATCTTGGTGGGCGTGTAGGACTCGTCCTCGTTGTAGTCGACGAAGAAACGGATGTCGCGGATGCCGACTCGCTTGACAAAGTAGACGGTGAGCCTGTGCGGCTGGGGGCCATCAGACCTGATGAGAGGTTAGAATTCGAATCAACGGATGCATGAGGATTGTGGTGTGATTCATCCAGCGAGAAAAACTTACTGCCAGTACTGCTTGAGGTCGTCGCTACGGAGCTCCTCGACGCCACTGCCAGGCTTGTGACTGCTCACGGTAAACTTGCCCAGGTTGGAGATTTCCTTCAGTCCAACCGTGGCAGGTTCAAACAGGGGAGCCGCCTCCTGGTCCTCGGCCTGGTCCTCGACGCTGGTGTCTTCGACCTCGTACTGCTCCTGAGACAAGACGACGTCGTCGTCGTCGTCGTCGTCGTCGTCGTCGTAGGCCATGGCGTTCACGTGGTGCTCCAGGCCGGCGCCGGCGCGAGCCATGCGCAGGACGCTGAGGTCCGGCTCGGAGCCCGAGTCATCCGAGTCGAGCGGCATGCTGAGGCGGGTGTTTGCACTCAAGTGCGTGGCTAGAAAGGGTTCGGGGTCACAGTCAATGTCCATTGGTTCGGCGGAAATCTCCCGCAGAGACCGCTCGAGTCGGTCCCGGTGAAGGTGCATCCGGTGGAGGACAGCGGAGACGTCCAGGTCCCGCTGGGTGAGGATGCGGTCGCGGTGCTCGAGGGCGTCCCGCAGAGCTGGCAGATTCTCCTTGTCCGCCGAGGGCACTGGCCGCCACGAGGGCTCTCTGCAGCCGACGAGGTCGCCGAAGGGGGTGACGGGCAACTCTTGCAGCGGGAGACGACGGATGGGGGTTTCGGACTCGGCGTCTTCGTAGATGGGGTCCTGGTAGATGGGGAAGACAAAGTCGTCTTGGGGAGGCGGGCTTGCCGGGGGAGTAGTAGGCCAGTCTCGGGTGCAAAACATTTTTCTTTCCTCAAGGAGTGTGAAGTCACTGGATAGATAGCGAGAAGGGAGTGAAGGGTTGGGTGGGCAGACTTCTAAATGAGCGGCAGGGGGCGGGCGTGAAGCTGGTGAAGAAGAGGGCGCAAGGACAGAAAGAAATTCAACGCTGGGGGAAATGCGAAGAGCCGGAAGAAATGGCACGAGGACAATGGCACATTGTTGGGGGGAGAACTGAGAGGTGACCTGGGCATCCGAACTTGCTCAACTCGCAGCGCCGCCCACCAGCTCCAGCGCAAAACGAACCAAGGCCACGACTTCAGGCACGACATCGGACGAAAGGAAAGACGCCTCGGTCAGCAACTTACATCGATGCAAACGAAAGGGATGCAGCGGCGGTCCCGCAGCCACGGCCGGCGGCGAGGCGTGGGCGCCTGGGTGGTGGTGCGGCTGATGGGGGGTTCTCTGCGTCTGCGTGAGGTTGTTGGTGGGCATCACCTGCTGCTGCTGCTGCTGCTGCTGCTGCTGGCGATGCTGATGCTGCGTCTCTGGCGTACGCGCCGCTCCCGGGGCTGCTCGTCCTCCGCCGGCGGCAGCATTCGTGGAAGCGGCATTGGCGGCGACATGGCGGGCTCGTCTGGAGCCGCGGGCAATGTCCATGCTTTGGCTGCCGGGAGGATGCGGTTGAGACTCTCCCTCTCTCATTCACTGCCACGTCGACCCAGCCAATCCGACTCTCCCTGCAGCGCGTCATGTCCAACGCGATATCACGTGATGCGCTCTGTCTGCTCCCCGCACCGACTCGAGTCGCTCGACCGACGACAGCTCACCATCATCATCCGAATGGAGCAGCAACAAGCGCAATCAGTTTCTTATTCCAAGATGCGGAAGCTGAACTCGACACTCTCCTGTCCGGCAGCCAATCTGCAGCCCTGGCTCGTCGCAACATTGGACCTGGACCGGCACCAATAGGACGCTCCGAGTGGAACGCCTCGCTCTAGCTGGGCAGATCCCTTGAAGCCCGCTCATCGCCGCCTCGTCTGCGGCATCTCGCGCAACTCGAGGCCCTCTTGCCACTGTCGCTGCCGCTGCCTCTCCCGCCGTTCCACGTGCAGCCGCCAGCTGTCAATCCACGACAAGACCAAGTTTCGCGCGATAAACGTCAGGACAAACACCACGAAACCTAGGAGGCCGCCAAAGAAGAGCCCGAGGATGACCTGCGGTATCGTCGTCCCCTCCCACGGCTTGTGGCTCGTCATGATCGAAGGGTGAAGAGTGTTTCTGCTCCTTTCCTGGCATAGAGTTCTGGGACCAAGGCGGACTGTTGGTGGCCGAAATCCGCTGACGGTACCGACTTGCTTTGCAGATCTCGCTTGTCCTGGAAAAGTAATTGGATCCGAGAGGCAGAGGTTGGAGTTTCTTTATACTGCTACCACTGGCATTCACCGAAAGAAGGTGTGTCACGTCACTGGATGCATGAGTGAATGAGACACACTGGACTCTCACTCGTTGTTGATGACAGCAAACGCCTGAATAACTCACTCAAACGGCATCGCACCACCCCTCCAGAGTGACGATGCCGCAAAACTCCTCATCGGTTTCAAAACACCGGCATGTAGCAAACGTGCCCCCGTTTGCCCCAAACGTTCATGCACAGCAACCCCCTACGGCGCTGGCAGAGTCCCCGAGCACAGCAAAGGCGACTCGGGGCCAGGAGGTGATTGACGCCCATGGAATGCATACGAAGTGGTGATGCAGCCGGTTGGTAGTTGGGTGCTGTCGCGAGAACCTGAGACCTGAGTACTATCAAGCCACTTTATAGCGGGATTTGGTCGAAGGCAACGTTTCTCTTAGACAATACTCCTAGTACACGTTCTCTCCAGCCCCTGTGCAGCCGTCTCTCCTCGACGGTGATCAGTTCTCATATCCGACGTCTCTTCGTTGCGGGTTCCTGCGGGCTGGCGGTGTCAAAGTCTGCACCGACGGGCCTCTTGCCGGCGGGCTCGAGATTCTCCACATCGGCACCGCTGATATCGTCATCGATCGGCTTCCTCCGCGCCGACCCGTGCCAGTAGTCGTCGAGGCTCTTCTAGCGCATCATAGCGCCACTTGAATTTTGCCATGCGCGGTCGCGATCCGACGAGGGCAAGCAAGGATGGGATGCTTGAACGTCTCAAACATCAGACGTAGTTGCAACGCATCAACTAGGGCATGGTGATTTCTGCCATACAGCTCGTGTATATTGCTGTGTAAAAGCGGCGAAAGCACCTCTAGTCTTGCCGGAAATGTCCTGCCGTTCGGTAGCCTGCCCACGTTCTTGTGGAAAGGGGGCACCATGATGATGCATTTGGAATCTGGCGGAAGAATCTCATAGGAATCCCTCGGCTTCCAACCACTCTCTTAGGCTTCTCAAATCGGAGTAGGTATTTTGCCAGACTACTATTGTAGTTTCTGGCCATACCCCCTGCTCTCGTAGCTTTTGGGCCACGTTATGGACATGCATGGTTCCTTTGGAGTGGTGACGTTGCGCGATGGCTCTACGGTGGAGCGTAGATATGATTATGCTGAACAAGTTGATATTGGAATCTGAGGTTCTCTCGAGTTCCGCGGGGCTGAGTCGAGTGGCACAGTCCATGGTTACATGACCCATGGCGTCACACATGCCGATTTCATTATATGCGTCCGGTCTCGGCATTGTATTCCAGGGCCAGGAATCGGAGGATTCTCGGCGGCACCTCGCCAGCTAGAAATCATGTCGTGAATTCTCATCGCCTCCTGCATCTTGGGATTCGGTTGCCACTGACGAGCAGTTCTTCCTGCATCAGGGTTTGAAGAAGAGTGGTATCTTCAATACCTTCCCAGGAATCCATGAGCCTCAGGGTCCAAATTTGGTCCTTGCAATGGCGGGTTTTTCGCCAATTTGGCTCGAGGCAGTCGGGCAAGTCGCAAACCAACTGGCCCTCGGGTTGCCAAATTTGGGCTTTGATCAGGGTTCGAAGCGATTCTTCGCATCATAGGCAAGGCACCTCCCATTAAGTTTTAGGCCAGAGGGTTTCCACGAGCGTTTCCGCGACAGCCTTGCCCTATCAAGTCCGATGATAACACCTCCCCATCATGCCATCGACGAGGGCCCCGGGGCCAAGACAATGGCGTCCGATGTGTGTGAAGGGGGTTCGAGCATCAGGATGCACTAACGAGAGAGTAAGTCATGGTCCTCTGCGAAGTCGATAGCACAGGGGATCTTACTTCTTCGCAGATCCTCGTTCATCTTCCTCGTTGATTTTTCAATACCAGCCTCGTCCTGCATTAGTATCTCCAATGCGAATACGAAGTCGGCAGAGAAACAAGCATCGTCCTCTTTATCCCTTCGGTTCTGCACCTGCTTGGCCACGACCGACTCGGTCTCGTCGTGTTTTATGGCTAGGTTTAGCTCGTCTGAATTATAGACTTCGCGTCTCTCCGTGTCTATAGCCGGCCGGGTGCTCTTGGCTGTTGCCACCGCCCTTGAGGTGGCCAAAGTTTTCGTGCTGCTCCATGTGGATCAGGATCCTATCGTCGGATACCGTCCGCCCGGTAACATGATGACGGCACATGGGAACAATGCATTTCCATCTTTTCCTGTACGTATGCTTAGCGGCACAATGATTCCTCGCCCCTGATGCGGTGTAGAACTTCCTGTCGCAGCCACATTCTCTGGCCAATGGACGTTCGATTGTTGGCTCCCCACGTGTTATGATATGTGCTGTAGCATTAGACTCGGTCTCCTTTGCCATGGGGCACGGATGTATCACTCCGCGATTCAGTCTCCTCAAGGCCAGCGCCCCCCTCCTCCTCCTCCTCCCCAATCCCACTCCACCAGGTATCCCAGCACATGACCGCAATCGCCACAAGGGTAGCCAGCAGGCAGCTCAGCCCCATGCCAAATAACAACCCCGTGAGAGCGCCATTGGGTGGGCAGCTGCAGTCACAGCTGACGCCGCGAGTGTCGACGGGCATGGTTGTGACGACGACGTGGATATGTCGATGCCGATGGGCCGCACTCAGGGACGCAGCCACGAGACGAGGGATTAAATTAGGTAAAGAGGGCCTGCGTAGAAAGGAAGAAGACCTCATATGCACTTGCGAGATAATAAAGAGGAAAAAGACGCTCTGCCGAAAAGTGTCTCTTTAATCCACACGAGCGAGCCCGCACGAGCCATTATTCTCTGGCCTCCACAACCCACCTAAGAAATGGACAGCAGGACCTTTGGTCGAGACAGCGCAAAGCGTCTGCGGCGTGTAAGTGAACACGTTCTCAGCGTAAGTGGTCCCCTCTGTTTCTGCTGAGATCCAGGTGCTTATGAGCGCTGTGGACAGAGGATACGGCGAGTCTTCAGCTCAAGCGTGTGGAGGCTGTTTCCCAGTGGTTCATGCCGGTATTCGCGGTGCTTCGCGCTGCGTTGTCTTTCGATTCAATCCCATCCATAGGCCGTGGTTCACTTGTCAAGGGCTTGTCTGAGCAAGGAGAAGAAAATGCAGAAGCTCCTCACGAGCGAGCCCGCGGGAGCAGCCATCTACCTGTATTACATCCGTCCGTCTTTCATCGCGACACAAAGGCCAGTCGGTGACTGATTATCGCACACGCATGCACAGCCTACTCACGGCCTCGCTCCTCTTCCATCG
>PKSG01001006.1:0-26196 GCA_002916505.1 Tolypocladium paradoxum | reverse complement strand
CCCCCCCCCCCCCAATCCCTCCTCTTGTCCTCGCTTGTCTTCGCTTCAGCACGCGCATCTTCCCGAGTCTCTTTCTCTCTCCACCCCCGTGCAGTTTATACAGAGCAGAGCTTTTCCCAGCGAGCCAAACGGCCCTCTCGCTGCTTCATCGTTACCCGTCTCGAGCTCGGCCCAGTCCATCCCAACTCGCCGTTCCCCGTCAGCACCAACAAGCAAACCCCCCCAACCACATCCATCATGACCGACGCCGAGCTCGATCGCGACTGGCAGCCCAATGGCCGCCGCCCCCAGTCGTACGTGTCCTTTGCGTCGTTCGCCTTGCCGCTTGGCACCATGCGAGCATATTTTATACTGACTCGCCAACCCTTCCAGGACCATTGCCCGCTCCTTCTCCCAAGAGCTCATGGACATCTTCCGCATTGAAAACTCCCTGACCGACCTGGACCAGCAAGTCGACACAAGGTACGCCCACGCCCGTCCCTGATGCAAACCTCGCCGCCTCCTCCGCTGCTCTGTTCTCGCTGCTGACTCGTCCACCCGCAACCACAGGAGACAGAACGTTGGCAAGACTAACCAAGAGCTTGCCGACATCGAAGCGCGCATCCGTGAGATGGAGGAGCGTCTCCGCCGCAGTCAGCATTCCCGCCCTGGTATCCAGACAATCGCCCCCCAATCTTCCTCTTCCTCCTCCCAGAATCGGGTGGATGCACTTCCGCCGCCCCCAAAGGACGACGGCAAATCGCGGTCGCGGCCCGGCACCGCTCGCGCTGCTCAGCAGGCCCCCAGCTCCGGGAACATGCCCCCAACCCCCGGGGCCAGCGAAGGTGAATATTACGTCGTTACCCGAGCTGACTTGGACGACGCCCCCCGCTGACTTGGCTTTCCTTTGTCTGGATACTAGACGGTAATGCCGAGTAGTAAACGATCTTGACCTGCTACGCGTTGCGCGCCTCCCGATAGCTCGGGAATAGGGGCCACCAAAGCAGCCAACGCCGCGCTGGACATGTACAACCGCCTCGACTTTTCTTTTTATGCATGGGCTGGGAGACCAGGGATACACGCAATGCCACTGATTCCCCCTTTTTGTTCGTCACTCGCTATCTGACGACGTTCCCCGGCGTTCAACAGGCATCACGGACTCTTTCTGTTTCTTACCACACGAGCAACACCAACCGCGCACAAGCCGACTCTTGATATCAGTTGCTTCTTCCCATTTTCGGCGAACCCGGTCGCTTGGCCCGGGTCCCTCGCCATACATCTCTACTAATTTCACCACTGGAGGGGCAACGACGTCTTTATCTTGTTCGCGAGGGTGAGCATCCATCGGGCGGATGCGACGTTTGGGAGATGAAGGTAAATGGGGGGTTGTTGGGTTGGGGCGTGGCCGGCGCGTTGCACATGCAGCTCGGCTGCTCGCGTTGACGGCCGCTACCCCGGCGCCGCCCTGACCAGGTGATGCGACCTGGAGCTGGTGGGTCTCTTTGAATTGTATATATCATGTCCAGGATGATGGCAATGGTCACTGCTTTCTCCACCAGCACACGGACACTTGTTGGTTGCTTTGCCTTGCTTTGCTTGCTTGTCATTGTTTGCTGTCTGTCTGTTGTTGGTTTCAATATCGCGATACCCGAGCTTTGGCGTCTAATAACGCAGCCTTGAACTCTCCTCCTCAGCCACAGATCATCTCAATGCCACTAGACGATGCCGTGTGCGTCGGGCCAGTCGTCTTCATTATTACCTGGCCCTAGGATACATTGCAAGTTCCCGTCTCTGCCCAAATGGAAGCATCATCTATCTCACATCGTGCAAAACCTTATTGGCGAAGCCGACGCGTCCCTTGTCCAGGTCGAATGCCACAAACAGCGCCTTGAGCATCACGTCACCCAGGATCGCCGTGCCGTCGAGCTGCCCGGAGCTCTGCATGCCGCCCCAGCAGATGGAGGGGTCCTGCTCCGTCGGCCCGTAGTTGAGGTACCGGCCGGGGATCGTGAGGACGTGCTCCGTACCGGGGAGCTTGAGGAGGAGGTCGGGTAGCTCGTCGCCGATCCGACAGGGGAACCGGTACGAGCCGAGCGTCGCGAGTGAGGTCTGCACCCCGGGAACCTGGTGCCAGTACATACTGGCCAGAGTGTCGGGCATGAACATGAGCGAGGTGCCCGTGTCGATGATGGCCTCGAACCTGTGATACATCCACACGCTGTGATTGCCGGTCCACGCCGTCAGGTCAAACTCGACGGCCCAGTGAGGGTTCTTGGGATCGCTCTGCAGCCAGGTGAGCTTCTCCGAGGCTAGGCTCTCGTTTACATGCCCAAAGTCGAAGCGGCTCGTTGCGTTCTTTCGCAAATCGACTGTGAACACCGGTGCCTTGAGTTGACTCCTGAGGACAGAGAGGAAACTCGGCTGAGGCGGCTGAATGTTGTTCTTCAATTGCTTGGCGAGACCCATGATACCACTGAAGCCCGTCTCCGTCTCGAAGGTGTCCGATACAAGCGCTGCAGACTCGATCAAGGCGTTCTTGAACTCGAAGTCGCCCAGGCGAAGTACGTCGCGATAGACGATGCCGACTGCGTTACTATCATCCGCTGCAACGTCGTCAGAGCATGCAGGACAGGCGAGGGCGCAGACAAACACTCACCATAGCGAATGTTCCACATGGCATTGTCAATCTTTTGTGCGGAGGTTGACACGTTTGGGTTGTATCGTGGAGGCCACGGGCCATGCTGGTTGATGCGATATTTGGTGTCCGTGGACTGAACCCACCTGGAACCAAGTCAGCGTATTGCAGATACAGGCAGTTCTTTCTTTGCATGCCAGAAACCTACACGTCCGAGGAGCCAGTGTCCAGGGCCATTTTGACCCTTTGCGGTGGAGTTCCGATCTCGACTTCGGCGACGTAGACCTCGTCGTGGGACATGGGCTGGACGTCGACTTGGCCCTCTTCTCACGCGTCAACTGTCGGCTCACACAGGTCGAGGGTGTGCTCACAACTTACCACCTTGGGCCAGAGAAAACATCTTGGAAGCGCCCTCTGGGACGCCGCCCCCCCACTTGCTGTGGGCAGCCGCCCAGTCTTTGAGATAGTCACGCTTGTAACTCTCCTTCTTGACCACCTCGAGGGCGAAGCTGCTGCTGCCAAGGCCGTGGGGCTCGACCGGAGCTGCGACGACGGCAGAGAGACCTGCAAGGATCGCGAAGAGAAAGGCAAGGCGACACATGCTTGCGATCGGGGCGTGGATGCGTCGTGGCAGCAGTAACGGAGAGGAAAACGAGCGTCGTTCAAGAATCCGTAGCGAGCGTGAGGTGTAGAAGATAGAGTCTCCGCCCTGGACAGGCCGCAAAGTCGGACTCTTATTGCCGTGCAGGCAATGCGGTAGGACTGCAGAGACGAACAGAGGGGGGGAAGAGCCTGAGGCCAGCAGCTGGTAGGGGAAACGTGCAGTTGGCAAGATGGGGCGAAGAGGACTGTCGGTGAATCACGGCAGGAGGCAACCACGCGTAGTTGCCTAGGTAGGTATTATTATACCTAGGGATCAACACCACCCCCAGGTCAGTGCAGCTGGCCTCTTCATCAGTCTCTCCAATACTCCTTCATTCGCTAATTCCGTGGTTCATAGCCGTGCAAGGCATCATAGAGCGAACCAAGACCGGAATCGTGACCGTGCACGTCGGCTCCCTCAGCCGACACGACACGGACCCAAAGCTTCTGTACGACGTGTTAGCCTATTTCTTCTGTGTTCCGTGGCATCAAGTGATCACAAAGGGAGGCAGAGTGCTTCTTCGTCTGAAGAGTCGCACCAGCCTCGCTGGAGGAACCCGGGCCACGCACCACAGCAGACGCACGGTACTTCTCTTTCAACAGAGCAGAAACCACAGATGTACATGCATGCTGAATGTGACGAGATGTGTCTGACTGATTGTCAGTGACGTGCTGTAGTTCATGTCGTTCCTCGAGCTCCCATCCGCCAGTGTCACCGTCATTTCACCGCTCGCAAGCTGGCTACCCTATAGATGCAACATCACCACATCCCATCCTCCACAAGCTGTCACACAGGGCAACCAGACTGGAATGATCATAACTTCAAAAGCGCATTGTTCTACATCCTTTGTTCTATGTACCAACAGGAGCATTAATCGCAAAGCACCGCTATAGCTCATCATGCTTTTGCTTGCCCCCTTCACCTCCCTCCTTCTGCTTCTTCTTCTCAGCCTCCATCTTCCTGATCTGGTCCATCATTTGCTCCAGCTCCTCGTCAGACAGACGCCCGCTGCCGTCGCTGAACTTGACCGTGCCGTTCGGGTCCTCTGCGCTCTTCGTCTTGGACTTCTTCTTCCCGCCCGCGCTCTTGCTTGGCTTCTTGGCCTTGCTCTCCATGTTCCGCACAGCCTTGAGTGCCAGATCCATGCCTGCCCTCTCAACCTTCTGGCGCTTCGCCATGATATCCTTGGAGAGAAGGACAGGGTCGGCCGTCAGAGGGAGACCGTCTTGACGTGATTCGATGTCGCTGAGCCACTCCAGGGTTGACTTGTAGAGGGCGTCAAGTTCGTCGACATCTTCCTTCTTGTAGAGAGGTGGCGCGGGACCCGTCTCCTTCTTAGCATCCGACTCCTTCTCACCCGTCTTGGTATTGCTGTCATCATCCTCCAAGCCATCAAAGTCGCCAGTTGGTGTCTCTGAAGAAGCGGTAGAGGTGGCAGACGACCCAGCGGAGATGGCTGCCGCAAGGGAAGCCTGCAACTCGTCGAACTCAGCGATTTGCTTGCGCAGACCGTTGACGAAGTGGGTAGTCTGGTTCAATACATCCCGGAGTGAAGAAACAAGCTCGGGTCGCTTTGCGGCTTCCTCGACCCTGGTTTGGATGGGAGCAACGAGGTCCTGGAGGGCCTTGAGCTTCGCTTTGAACTCCTCCGTGGTTGCCTCGGCGCCATCTTCGTACAGCCAATCGCTGATCTCGCTCGCCTTTTCAGCCAGCTGCGTCTGCTCTTTCTCGGTCGACCTGGAGACAAAAGTTTCTCCTTCGAGAAGATCTCGCACCTTGTATGTGAAGGCTTCGAGCTGGTTGAGTGCCTCTTCTCTTTGAAATCTCGCCTTATCGGAAGCCGCGAATGCCTTGAGTCTATCCTTGACCTTGATCAACTCAACCTTGGGTAGAGGAGGCACTCCGGCCTTCTCAAGGGTGAACTCCACTGGAATCGAGACGATTTCCCTCTTCTTAAGTTCGGGCTTGGGCTCTCCACTGGGCTCGCTAGCCGTCTTCTCAGTCTCAGATGGCGCTGGGGACTCGGTCGCGTCCGTCGATGACGAAGCGGCATACGACTTGGCATCACCCTTGAGAACTTCCTCAGAACCCTCAGAGCTCTGGGTCTCGCTGCCCTCCTCTTCGCCCTTTAGGGGCTTCTGATCCTTCTTGCCAAAACCAAACAAGTTCTTCACGCCATCTACGAAGCCGTCCTTCTCGGACACTTCGGCTTCGCACTCCACGGCAGCCTTGACAACTTGAACCTCCCCGTTGTCCGAGCTCAGCCTGACCGCGAGCTTGAATGCGATGTCTGTTTCGACACAAGATGGATGTCGCTCCTTCATCGCGGCAATGGTTGCAGTTAAGTTCTTGGTGGCTATGGACTTGATTTCCCTGTCCTCTGACCCGACTTGTTGGTAAAAGGTGGCCGAAAAGTCATTCGGCTCGGTGAAAGTCATCTCCTTGGGGGGACCACCCATGGGAGACGTAGCCGTCCAGAGGCGCTGACGTTGTGGCTTCTCGTTGCTGGTCATCCACTTCAAGCCGGACTGATACATGGGGCCTTCTGAGATTCTTATCTCCTTGACACGGAAGCTGGGGCTGAGCTCGGCGGCGCGGAAACCGGCACCAAACACAGCAGCTTCATCAGCGTTGACGTTGGATCGGACCTTGTCCGACGAGCCAACCACCTTTTCAAGCGCCTTCTGAACGAACGGAGTTCGAGACGCGCCGCCATGCAGGATGATGGAAGTCAAGTCGCCCATGTCGATTCCAGACGCTTTGATGGCGTCGTCGATGGCGATGCCCACTCGTCCGGCATGCACCTCGGCCATGGTCTCAAAATCGGCACGCGTGATCTTGTATTTGAAGTCGACGTCCTCGTAAAGGCCCTCGAAGCTTGCTTGCGTGTTCTGGTTGGCGCTCAAGACGTGTCGGATACGCTCAGCCTCCTTTGATATCTTCGCCATGGCGCGACCGTGGGACTTGACACCTTCGGCGGTGGCAGCGATCTTCTTGGCCCCCTTGGACTCGACAAACTGAGAAACCATGTCATCCATGATGAGATAGTTGAGAGAGTCTCCACCGAGGGTCCTGTCCCAGCCACTGCCAATTACCTGCACCTCCTGAACAGTCTTGTTGAACTTGCCAATGTCCTTGACTGTGCGGCTCTGGAACCGCATAACGGTGGCGATGGTTGAGCCGGCGCCCATGTCGAAGACCATGTGATATTCTGGCTTGGCGCCTTCGTTGATGTTGGGAAACTGCCTGCTCGTGGCATAGTTCAAGCCAACCGCCAGGCCGTCGCTGACAAGACTGAGGACCTTCAAGCCAGCCAGCTCCGCAGCGGTCTGGATGGCTCGCTTCTCCTCGGTAGTGTAGAAGGGAGGCACGGTCAGGACGATGGAGCGGACCGAGGACCCGTCGCCGGCCAAGAGCTCTGCATTCTTCTGGACGCTCTGCAGCTCCATGGCCAGCAGTTCCTCGACCGTCCAAGCCTCCTCCTGGGGTGTCAGCGTATCGCTCTTAAACGCAGCGGTTCTGCGGCTGCCATGCGCTGTAAGCTGCAAGGCGGGGTGTCGAGCAGCGTATTCCTGGACGACAGCGTCATCGATGGGAAGGCCCAGGAGGGTCTTCAAGTTCGGGTAGACCTCGCCGGGGAACCTCGCCGCAATTGCCATGGCATCCGCGCCATATAGTCTTTCGGGAAACTGCCCCTGTTTCGGTGCGGCCTTGGAGGGCTTGAATGCGACAGCCGAAGTCTCTTTGCGCCGCGAGTCCTTGGTGAGAACGATCTCGAGGGGAATGCCGGGCTTTACGAGCGCCGCTTTTATGTATTCGGTTCCCAGGTCGACGCCCAGCACTGCCGCCGCAGCGAAGACGTTGGCTGAGAGAAAGAAGACAGCTCCGAGGAGCATCGTCAACGGCGAAGGTCGTCGCGAAATGGCCATGGTGGTGGGAACATGCATGCGCTCTCAGCGGCGCATCGAACTCGAAGACAACCAGAGGATAGAGGACAGAGCTGGCGCAAATAGCCCCAGCAAGGAAGAGTACAGCGCTCTCGGAGGGCAAAAAAAGAAAAGCACTAGTCAGAGTATTAAGGTTGTTGGTTCCTGTACTGACCCGGAAGTGTCGTGCGAAAGGTTGATGTGGCCTTAATGGCGCCCTGGAGCATGGTCTCGTTTTGGCTGGTCCAAAGAGGACAACTTGCAGCGATCGTCCACTGAGACGTGCCCCCGGCCACTAGCAGCCACTCTGTGCAGGCTGATGATGCGATAAGGCCTTGTGAAACGGCCCCGATAAGGGTCTGGTGGGGCACGAGGCTGACGGTGCAATGTGCATTGAGGTCTCGTCAACCCCCGGTCGATACATTGGACAAGGAAGCAGCAGCACGGGTCATTTGGAACGGTTTGTCTGGTACGCACATATCTTACGCAGGCAGTGCATCGTGGAATCATTCCCTGTTCGTGAATACTTTTTTGTACATTCGCCTTCCATGAAAGCGGTTGCTCCAGCAAGATACATGCAGAGGCCGCAGACAGCTCATGTCGCATCCACCCCCCCACCCCCAAGCAGTGAGTTCCGGAGACGACAAGCTCAAAGACTAATGCAATGCCCAAAGTTCCCTCAAATCAGCCCCGCCGAGCCGCCTGAAAACCTGGTGAACGCCGCCATGATGTGATGTACAATCGCTTCCGAGACATGCTGGGAGAAGAAAGGGAGCAGAGTCGAACCACGGGCCGCCGGCAGGTGCTCTACGACTCGTCGCTACGACGGGGGCCTCGAGAAGGCATTCCGCCAGTGCCGCGGCCACGACCACGGCCTCGACCATCTCCGCGGCCTCGGCCACGCCACTCACCCCGGCCCCGACCTCGCCAGGTGCCTCCCTCGCGGTCCTGTCGGGCGCGGTTGCGCTGCACTTGATGGAATCCATCGTTCGGGTCAGCAGTCGCGGGGGCCGTCTACAACGCTGCAGTTAGCATAGGCACATCCGGTAGCGATTGGACACGCGACATCTCACCTCAGGAATAGGATCAGGCTGGTCGTCAGCCCAGGACTGAGTGTTGGTGGCCGCGGCGGGCGTACCCGTCAGTCCAGTCTCCGTCTCGGCCGGGTTTCGTGGAACCTGGAGGTCAACCCACTCCTGCGAGATGGACATGTTGTTATCGCCGTCCCAGTGACTCTCGGCAACGGCGTTGGCGGCATCGTCAGAGACGCTGGCATTGGCAATGCCGTTCGCAGCAGGCGCCTCGGAAGCCTGTCCATTGACAAGGGCAGTGTCCCCAGCATCAATCTCCGTCGCGGCGGCGTTGGCCATGGTGGGGTCGGAAGCCACCTCCTTCGCGGGCTCTGCCTCGGAGGGCTGAGCAGCCTCAGCATCGAAGGGCGTCTTGTATTCGCGCGCGAGACTCTTAACATTGGAGTCTATCATTTCGTTAGCCACGGAATCTTGGTTGGAGTGGGCGGGCGGGCAAACAGGTAGTCTGCAGCTGCTCTCCAGGCACGCTCAGAATCCGGTCGGTGGAACCCTCAATCAACTTCAACATGGAGGCAACTGCGCTTTCATCTCCGGCATAGATTGCCAACAGAACACCTTCGATGGCTTGGCTCTCGTCCGACTCGGGGTCCTTGGCTTCCTCGCGACGATAGGCAGCGAGGCGAAGGAACTGGGACAGGGTGAGGAAGCTGTCGTTGAGTGACTTCTTGAAGTCCTCCTTTGCCTCGCTGACAGCGTTGGCCTTGGTCTTTTCTAGCGACTTCTCCCACTCTGCCTTTTCGGCCGCGGCTCGTGTGCGGTACTGCTCGTGGACCTTTTGGTACTGAGCGAGCTGCTCTTCGAACTGCGCCACCTGGGCCTGCAGGGCAGGCTTCTTCTGGATCTGTGCCTTCTGGTCGGCGTTGATCACCTTGGTGGCAACCAGTTCGTCGAGGGACTTGCCAGCGTGCTGGATCAAGAGGGAGTCGGTCTTGGAGGCATTGGTCTAGGGCACACAAAGTCAGATTCCGGCGTTTCACGTGGTTTGTAGAACCACACGGGGCCACTTACGATCTTCTTGTTCACGTTGCGGATGTTCCTGCCAGGCGGTCATGTGAGTTTCATGGAGGCGCACAGATCCCCCAAGGGCCTGGAACATACTTCTGCAGTTCCTTGATGTAGGGGCTCTCAAAGCCTTCGTCTTGAGAGTCGCTGGCCTTGTCGGCAGTGCCCGAGGCAGTGCTGGGGGCGGGACTCGCGGGAGACTCGGCCCGCTGGATGGCCTTGGCGGCCTTCTTCTTGGAAGACTTGGAGGCGGCTTGAGTGGTGGACGCAGCCATGTCGACGGTCGTACACGGCAGCGAGGTGGGTGTTTTTGGGCGGTTGCAGCTGTCAGGTTTCGCAGGCTACGCCGTCGACTAAGCAGCAGGTTGGTTCAAGAGGCGGGTGCGTAGGATGCACGAGAGGCAAAGGAGGGGGTCCCAAGGTAGGAGGATGAAGGATTGGGAGTGGGAAAGAGATGTTTCGGAGGTGAGTGCGCGTGTAGGCTTCAGCAGGTTGTCGGGATGGGGTTGCAAAAGTGGAGGAGAGATGTGCTGTGCTGTGCTGTGCCGTGCTGTGGTGGTGGCCCGTGGGTTTTCTGGACGGCAGCCTGATGCTCGGCGGCGGTCGCTGAGTGACCCTGCGCGTTGGCTCGTGCGGCGGAGCTGCCGTAGCCCGCACGCCGCACCACACACACCTCAGTGACCACACAGCTAGCGCAATGCTTCTAGAACTTGACGGAAACACAGCAGCTGCGAGAACAACGTCTTTCACAGCACCGCAACTGCTGATTGCTGTATGCTTGTGAACTGCTACGCCCGCTCCAGCTGCTGGGCCCCTGCTCGGCCAATGTTGTCCGCTGCCCGCCGCTCAATTGCCTGTGTTGCTGCTGGGACACTGGTCTCGTGCTCGCTCGCGCAGCCACCAACCGCCTCCCCACTCCACTCCTGCGCCATCCCCTTCAGTGCCTCCGCCACCCGTCTCCAGCTCCAGCACATCGGATGGACTGCGGTTCCATCCGCAGCGCTTACTGGCCGGAACTTGTGATATCAGACGAGACGCCAGCATGCAGTGAATATCATGGACATGTGCGTGCCCACCACCGTATCCGCTGCGTGTCTTGCCGTGTTTGCCACTGTCGCTGCATGCGACCGACCACTGTCGTCCTAACAGGCGGCCCCAACCCGTCGTCTTCCTTTCATTTGGATGCCGGCAGATTCGACACCGAGGTCCGCTAGTCCGTAGTCCCTCCAGGTTAATCTCGACATGATTCATTCATCCTTTGAATTTGGCCAGAGTGTCCTGTCCCAGGTGGTCAACTCAGGTGCCCAATCTGGGAGGTGAGGCAGACTTACTCTGGTGACCTTGTTGACGCTCCGTGCCGTGAGGCCCCTGTCGCCAGATTGCTTCGAGTATATCGCAGCCTCCTTCACCAGTCTGTGAATTCGTGTCAGCCAATTGACGCCTTTGAACCTGCCGCCGCGCGGGTCTTACGTTTCCATGAACAGCACGTAGTCGAGGAAGACCTGGGGCTGGTCAGCAGCGCGCTCATCCAACATCAGAGACGCGCTCGGTTCAGCCCTACCGTGACGTCTGCATTCTTCTTGATGTTGAGCCCCGAGTGGGCCTTGATGATCTTTTTGACTGTGGCCTTGGGGTAGGCCTTTTTCCCGAGTGCCATTTCGCTGAGGCTCGTTTGTCTGAGATTTGTGTGTTGTGGATTGCCAGCTCGAGGCTCAACACGAGCTGAACACTGTTCTTGCATATCGCGTCGGATGTCGATCATCCCCAGAAGCTTGCACCCCCTTGTGGGGACCAATCGGGACGCGCTGGAGGGGTCCCGGCCTGACCGTGTGACATAGCCTGTGAGACTGTGGCCGCACACAGTACCCCACCATCAGAGGTTTGCCTGGAGCTGGCCTCAAGGATGCCTCGGCAGCTCATCTAATATCACACGAGCATCGCCTTGGACCGAACTGCCCACGATGGCGTCCATTATGCAACGCCGCATGGTAAGCTGCACCGGCTCTGCGACTCGCCAGTGGCTACAGCTAATGCGCTGCCAGCTGTCCAAGGAGGACGAAGAAGCGGGGGAAGAGGTCGAGGTTCGCCGCGAAGACCAGGACAAGATCAACAGGTTCAGCCGACTGCACCAGCGCGAGCTGGCACTGGCAGAGGAGCTCAAGCTGAAGAGCGTATGCGCCACGACTTTCCAATTGGTGCCAGGCGAAGGCTGACCATGTGTCTACAGAAGGAAAAGGAGGAGCTGGACGACCTGTC
This sequence comes from Tolypocladium paradoxum, assembly GCA_002916505.1. Taxonomy (NCBI): domain Eukaryota; kingdom Fungi; phylum Ascomycota; class Sordariomycetes; order Hypocreales; family Ophiocordycipitaceae; genus Tolypocladium; species Tolypocladium paradoxum. The sequence continues at coordinate 14,664 of PKSG01001006.1, read as the reverse complement.
GACCGAACTGGAGCTGGCAGACGAGGACGAGAAAATACAGTACGTCGTTGCTACCGTCCTATTCATGCGACCGACCGGCTAAGTATTTATCTACGCAGATACAAGATCGGTGACGCCTTCTTCCACATCCCTCTCGAGCAGGCACAAGAGATGCTCGAGACCGCGACCACGAAGATCGACGAGGAGACTTCGGAGCTAGAAGACAGGATGGATTCTGTGCGCGAACAAATGAAACAACTCAAGGTCGACCTGTACGCACGATTCGGCAAGCAAATCAACCTCGAGACTTGATGTCGGTCTGCTGGTGGCGTTTTGTCTCAGCTTCCGCGCTGGCGGACGGCCTGCTCCGGCCACGTTCCGTATCCGCCAAGCCACATCCGCCTGCCGAGCCGTGCCCGCTCAACGGAGGCCCTCATACCCGACGGACTCGCGCTGCCTCCCGGGAGGCGTCTCTGGATTCAACAAGAACAATCTACTTTTTTGACACGTCGAGCGCATGCGTGACGATTCTTCCAAACACGCAGGGACAATACGAGGTGATGGACGAGTACATAGTAATAAAGACGGCCGCGCCAAGCCCACGGAGATTCCGCGGACCATGTGTTCCCCTGGGTCCTCTACCACTACCAGGCGCGAGTTGACAATAGCCCAAGCTCTGCCGGCCATGGAGATGAGGATACCACTCCGCTAACAGCATCACAAGCCGAGATTCTGCGAAAGCCTCCGGGTCCTTCCCCTCATCAACGGCGGAGCCTCGCCGGCGCCGGAGGCATCGTGGGCCAATCGGGGTGGACACGATGCCGCAAAGCTCGCCATCTGTGGGGATTCAACGCCTTGGTGTTTAAACCCGGCCGATGGACGGCCCCATGTCCATGTCCGCCCTTCCATCGGGCCTCACTGCCTTGTGCTGCTACGTCCGTCACTTTTCTCCTCTCCCTCCAATGTGACGCCTCTATCTCTGTGAGTGGTGCCCAACGGCCTCCATCATCGCTTCCATATGCCGGAGTTGGGCTTATACATCTGAATTGCCTTTGCTATTTTGACTCGAACTGTTGAACCCCGTGTCCCACCCGTGCATGTCCTCGCGTTCCTCACCGGCACAATGGCGCGGAGTGACTCCAGGGAGACCGTGACGGACGCTTCCGTCCAACAAGAGCGTAAGTTCCAGGCTGTGATTTGGGTTTCTTGGAAACCATTGTGATGATAACCTGCCCAGGCGGACGGAGGAGAGAGAGCTACCCTTCGGACCGCATTCAACAGCTGGACGAGCTAGACGCCCAGCAGCGGTATGAAGAGGAGACAAAGGACCGTGGCATCGGTGCCCTTCACTACATCCGGTCTAGGACTCGGAGTCGAACGAACGAGGTTGTCATCGGGTGGGAGGCCAACGACGCCGAAAACCCATACAACTGGCCAGATGCAAGCCTCTACGCACCCGAACCCCCGAACCCCAACATCTAACATCCTCACAGTCCAGGAAGAGCTTCGTCCTCTTCCTCACGTCGATGCTCGTCATCAACTCCACCATGGGCTCCGCCCTCCCCAGCATGGCCGTCCCCAGCATCGCCAGGGAGTTTGGCGTCACGTCCACCGAGCAAAAGGTGCTGCCCATCTCCGTCTTCCTCATCGGCTACGTCTTCGGGCCCATCGTCTGGGGCCCCCTCAGCGAGCACCTTGGCCGCCGGCACCTCACCATCGCCACCTTCGCGGCCTTTTGGCTCTTCACCATGGCCTGCGCCCTCGCGCCGAGCTGGCCCGCGCTGCTCGTCTTCAGGATGTTTTGCGGCGTCTTTGGCAGCGCCCCGATTGTCATTGTGGCGGGTATCATTGCGGACGTGTACGGCGAGCCCAGGACCAGAGGCAGGGCGTTTGCCGTCAACATGGTGGTATGTCCTCCTCTGAAATATGTGACTCCACGGATGCTCAGACGCACCCTACGCAGACAACAGTCTTCGGCCCCTTGCTGTCGCCCATCGTCTCCGGCTTCACTTCCTCCACCATCGGCTGGCGCTGGTCCTTCTGGATCGCCCTCATGTACGCCGGCGCAACCCTCGTCATGATCGTCTTCCTCCCCGAGACCTTTGGCCCCATCCTCCTCGCCCGCCGCGCCCGCAAGATTCGCAAGCAGGACGCCTCCTCGCACGTCGTCGCCCCGCGCGACCTCGAGGAGACGGATCTCAACAAGGTGCTCACCGTCGTCCTCACCCGGCCCCTGCGCATGCTGGTGTCCGAGCCCATAGTCTCCGCCACGTGCGCGTACCTCGCCCTCGTCTACACCATCTTCTACATGTCCTTCCAGGCCTTTCCCATCATCTTCCAGCGGCTCTACGGCCTGTCCCCCGGCGTCACCGGCTTGTGCTACCTCCCCATCGGCGCCGGCGCCTGCCTCGGCATGCCCGTCTTCTGGTATTGGGACGGCGTCCTCGCGCGGGCCCAGGAGCGCGGCGCGCCGTGGGTCAAGCAGGAGGAGTACCGCCGCGTGCCTCTGGCCTGCTGCGGCGGGCCCCTTTTCGTCATCTCGCTCTTCTGGCTCGGCTTCACGGCCCGCTCCTCCGTCTCCTTCGTTGTCCCCATGCTCGCTGGCGTCCCTTTCGGCATGGGCTTCATGCTCATCTTCATGGCCCTCCTCAACTACCTCACCGACGCCTACGAAATCTTCGCCGCCTCTGCCAACGCCGCCGCCTCCTGCTGCCGCTCTCTCCTCGCCGTCGTCCTCCCCCTCGCCACCTCCCGCATGTTCGACACCCTCGGCATCTCGGGTGCCTGTGCCCTCCTGGGCTGCCTGAGCGCCGGCATGTGCGTCATCCCCTTCATCTTCATCTGGAAGGGGCCCAGCATAAGGAGCCGCTCGCGCTTCTGCATTGCCTTGATGGAACGAAAAGAGAAGATGCAGAGGAGGGCGGAGGAAGACCGCCAGAAGCTTGAAAGGGCGGCCCAGGGAGAAAAGAAGCAAGACACGGCCTGAGCGCTCGCAGTGCACTGGCGCCTAAGGGGGTTGACTGATATTACCATGGGAAAATCATGCTGCATACGAGGTCGAAGCGCAGAATATGTAGATACACCGGTATAAAAAGCAAAGCCATGGTGTCAGAATTAGGTCCTACATACTTTAAGCAAATAGCAACTGCAATAAAAAATAATAAAACACTGTCCGTAGCCGTCCCAAGCCTCTGGTGCTATCCCACAGCTCTCCAATTATGGGCATCATACCTCAGCGCGGGAATGAAGACTCTTCCACAGTTTCGTTCCTCTCATGGCATAAAGGTATTCCTTCCCTATATTAGTTTGCTGCCGGATGGAATAAAATAGAACAGGCATCGAAACTGGCACCCGTCCTCCCTACCGCACCCCTGGGGCCAGGCCAGCAAAGGGGCCATTCGGGTCGTCAGCCTCGGATGGACGGCTCGTTTGACTTGCTCAATCGTTGGCCATCACGAGACACTGAAGAGCCCACAGTCCTCAGCGGTTGGGTCATGGAACGATCAGTCCAGGTTGAAGATCTCTGGTTGCGGCCATGGCGTGCCCCAGTCGATTGCCATCGACGTACAACTGCCTGCGCCTCGCTCTTGATGGACTCGCGACCGCCCAGCGTGTGGATATCTGTAGCGGCGTCACAGTAAAAGCGGCTTAAGGGAGTGACAAAGACATCTGGAAGTGCCCTCCCGCTTGCTGGTGTTGCCGAGACCTCGCGCATATCAGTCGAGGGCACGAGTTCGGTCGTGCTCTGGCTGTTCTCGTCACGATTGCCTAAGGGGCCCATTTGACGGGTCGCCAACGAAATTGCTGACGCCATTCCACGATGGCAACGAACGAGGTGTTGTCCTTGGCCTTGGGACGTCATCATCTCCTGGTCCACTGTGATTATTCTTCCATGTCGGCTTTCGCCAGGAGCAGCTTCCAGTGTATCCTGCCCAATGCCTTTCACAACCTGTGGAGCTCCGCTGTCGTCTCGGGACAGGTCCATGTCTGGATTGTGCGAAGAAATCCTGGCAGGCAGGAGTCTGCTGAGCCCGAACCGGACAGCCTTCTCCAGCCGTTTGGGAAGAGGACGAGAATCCTGCCCATCGTGTGGTACATTTATCGCGTCTCCAATATCAGTGACCTGGCCTTTCTTCTCACCAGAGTAGAAGTCCTTCAATGCAAAGTCTTGAGTGTCGACAAAGTCATCGCAGTTGGCTCGCTGGATTCTTGCTTCTCGATTATGGGACGGGTACTTGGCCCAGGACTCCGGAGGTGTGACCTGGACGAGAGTGTTCTTAGCGCATGCGGCTGTAGTAGTCTCTGCCGGCCCTTCAAGCGTATCTTGTCGCATGTTGTTTGTCCATTGTTGGCTGGGCTGTCCGGAACGGTCTTGCGGTTCAGTGACGTCCGTCTCTGCATATGATTCCCGGGCTGCGTCTGGGGTTGAAAGAGAAGTCTGCTTGCTGCCCCCCCTCCCCTTCCCTCCCCCAAGACTCCGTGATATTTTCGTCGATGCGTTTCCAATATCACCTAATTTGGACTGCGATCCTGCGTCGTTCAGACCTCCGCGTTCGTAGTCTGGCAGTCGCTTCAAACCCACTTCGATGGAAACCGAGTGTCTCTTGTCGATAGAGCTAAGACTATAAGAGCCAACTCTGGACAAACGTGAGATTGAAGACTGAAGTTTTGTCACAAAGGATGTTCGTGCTGGCGCACGTGTCGTAGCTGTCGTGAATTCTTCCTTGAAGCGGCTGTGGACAGGAGCACCATCCTTCTTCCGGGCCAATACCTCGCCGAATCTTTGTTCAATCGTTTGAAGCTCAGCCTCTCGCTGCTGAAAACTGGTTGTTTCAGACTGAGCCACAGATTTGTTGTCGAATCCTATTTGGGACGGACCCTTTAGGCTCGCGGGAGTCCCGTATTGTTTCTCAGCATTCGAGGTATCATCCTCGGCAGTTGCGTACGAACTCTGTCCTTCGGAGTGGCCGAAATCTCGCAGTATAGAAAGGTTTCCGTGCCCTGATTTGCTCATGTCAGTACACTTCAGCTTGCGTGAGAGGGTCGTGCTTACATTGGAATGGAGACAACTCAAGATTTTCAATGTCCTGTGGACTGAGGCTGTAATTATTGCCCGTGGAGTATGCAGGGCTAGGTTGGAAGCTCGGCATGAGGGAGGGATAGTCCGACGAGGCGTGATCATGGGGCCGTTTAAGATTCGTGGCCATGGCTTGACCAGCTGTCGCGGGCTCCGAAGTGGTCAGGCAGGTCTTGGAAACATCAGCCATATCTAAGTCTCTGCGGCCAGAATGACTGCTCTCGGTGGGCTGTGGTCGGGACTGAGACGGCTTGGCATTTGCCCAGGTGTCCTGCGAGTGCGACGACACTGCCATGCTGTTTTCCTGGGTTGGAGCCGGTGTATCAATGACACTATCGATTCCACCGAATTCATGGGAGGGTGATCGCACCCACTCTTGACCAGCTGCCTTGTCGGACTGAGGATCCCCCAGGCGAATAAGAGAGTTTTCTCTTGATCGCATACCCTGTGCAATAAGCCAGATACCGAGAGCGGACTGATCATCCCAGGCATGGGAACCATGACGAATGTCAAAATCGTTATCCGTACCAAGTACCCGGTCCAGTCGCGGGGGGTTGCTGGACACGCCGGCTAACCTTGGGGCGGACATGTTTTGCGCAGTCGATGGCCGCGGAGGGTGAGCAACAGGTGTCATAGAGGTCACACCTGGAGATGGGCTGATATTGTCGCGTCCTGGACTGGATGTGATGCTTTTCTCGCCAGGCTTGGCAAGCTCATGGCAGCTGCTTCGACGTTGACCAGACTCACACGTGTCGTCAGGGGCAGAAGCACAAGGGTCTGGCGCGGCGTTGCCGTCACCGACGGTGAACTCAATCGTGTCTCGCGGTCCGTTGCCTGGTTGCCCAGGGTCGATGAGGGGAGACAGATATCGAGTGCTTCGATGGGACCTGTTGCTGCTGTCGTCATTGCCCCCTTCCTTGTCGAGCTCGTCTTGGATCCTTTTCTGCCTGAATCGCCTCAGCTCGGCTCGTCGTGCCAGCTCTTCTTCGCTATGGCCGATGCCCATGCGAGACTGGCGTCTCGTCTCATTGTCTTGGGACATGTGTCTGATTAGTTTGGTCCGGACGACGTCGAGTGTGCGGGTTGATCGTTTGGCGGATTGACTTCCATCGCCTTCGTTGTCAGAGTCGTCGTCCACGACAAACTGGCAGAGCTCTGCCGGACCTTCGCACGGGGACACCTGCGCACTGCCAGGCACCTCGTCCGCTTGGACCAAGGGGCGGCGAAGTTGCAGCGTTTGCTGGTTGATGAGAGGGTTGTCGGTCAAGCCAGGGGGGTTGGACGTCGGAATCGATGTAGCGGCTTCGTCGTCTCGACCACCGATGGACTTTCCCCTGCGTCGGGAGCTACAGCAGCAGAAGGCCTGCATGGTATCTGGGCAGCCGGGCGGCGGCGAGTGGTTCAGGCCGCTGCTGCCCTCAAAGGGACATAGAGTTGCGAGAGAAGAAGCTTTGCTGAGGTGATGATGACAGCGGCACAAACATTGTGAGCGGTGAGTTGCGGCGGGAGTGCGGTGCGGGTGAAGAGAGGTTCGGAGAGGCGTGCAGTGCCCTTGTGGCGGTTGTCAAGAGCGAACAGCTGGCTGGCAGGCCAGGTTGCCTTCCAGGTTTCCAGCAACTGCCGCCTCGAGTTGCACCTGGAGGCATGAGCGAGTGTTTCCATCCTCTTCCCTGGTGCTGGTGCCCCTCCCGCCCTTGCGCAGCTCATGATTCCTCGCCGGGCCGTCCGCCTGATCGTGGTGTCGTGGTATTGTACCTATGCACTTTGCTTGCAGAACAGACTCAAAAGAGGACGCCGCCTTTTTATTCCGTCGAGTGTTTGTACGTAGCGCACAACGCGATACACGCAGGGGCCCCCATCCTGTGCACAGCATGTCTGCACTCTGCAGCATCAGCTTGTTTCCGAGGCTGGTGCACGACTTGTCGGAGGATTTCTCGGGCAGTTTAGCTCGACCCGACCTAGGTAATCCGACGTTGAGACGTCGTACGAGAGTTGCCTGCATAATACCCCGTTACTGGCGCGTCACATCTTAGCCGTGGCCGTCCTGGGAAATAACGCCGACGCTGCAGTTTGCGCCAATGTCAATTTGGATCTCTTCTCGCGTTCTGCGGCGCCGTCGACATGGTTTGGGGCGTGAGTGGTGGCAGGAAGTCGGCGTCGGGCCTTGGGCGGTTGGACTGGGCCTTGACGGGCCTTGAGGTACCTAGTAGGTACCTACGAGGCAAGCCCGTGGAGACGAGGGGCTGCAATGGCACAAACAAGAACAGGGTCCGAGGAGCCCTGGCACAGGGCACCCGCGACCAACTCCAGAACGCACCAAGACTGGAGAAGCCGTGATGGCGCAATTGGCAGATTCTGCGCACTATGGAGACGGCGTGGGCGAGTTTTGCTAGTCTGATAGGCAGCCTCCGCTCGGGAAAAGATGGGAGACCACCCAGTCATCCATTCATCACCCCAGGCCTTGCTGGATCCATTCGCGCATGGCATTGGATCACCTCATCCCTTTCCACACGTTCTCAACCAACCACCAACCGAAGCCAGCCTGTGCTCACTGCTGGGCAACGCGCAGCGAGCATTACCCCTCCCCCGCTTTCGGCGCCATTTTTCTACAGACCGCCAGCACATTTCACCGCTGCCGTCTCCTCCTTTCTGTTTTTCTCTCCTCCATACTCTTTTCACCCTCCTTCCCTCCCCCCTTCAATCCGTCCTTTATTCCCTTCTACAGAGGATCATCGCTTTACCGGTCGATCCGCTGCGTGATCTAGACCGGACTCTCCATCATCAGGTACGGCCCATCAACTCCTCGGCCCTCTCGGCATCCCCTCCCCTTGGATGACACGTTCCGACTGACACGCAGCTTCAACAGAGTCTTTGCAAAATCCAGTCCCCTCAAGAGTCCACGAATCACTCGCCAAGATGGTTCAGTCCGCGATTCTCGGTTTCCCCCGCATGGGAGTCAACCGTGACCTGAAGAAGGCCACGGAGGCTTGTGAGTTGGCCCAGGTGGCCACCTAAGCCTCCATCGCAGCTGCTAACGGTCGTGCGTAGACTGGGGTGGCAAGCTGTCTCAGGCCGACCTCCTTGCCGAGGCCAAGCGCCTCCGTCTTGCCCACTGGAAGATCCAGAAGGATGCTGGCGTCGATGTCATCCCCAGCAACGACTTCGCCCTGTACGACCAGGTCCTGTGCCACATCCAGGACTTTGGTGTACGTGTACCCTCCAAACACCCCGACTTGCTGCCACCAAATGCTGACACTGCATGACAGGCCGTTCCCGAGCGATACACCAAGGATGGCCTTGACACCATTGACGAGTACTTCGCCATGGGCCGTGGACACCAGAAGGAGGGCGTCGACGTTCCCAGCTTGGAGATGGTCAAGTGGTTTGACTCCAACTACCACTACGTCAAGCCCACCCTCCAGGACAACCAGACCTTCAAGCTTGTTGACAGCCCCAAGGCCGTTGTTGAGTTCAAGGAGGCCAAGGACGCCGGCATCCACACCCGCCCCGTCCTCGTTGGCCCCGTGAGCTTCCTCCACCTCGGCAAGGCCGACCGTGGCCAGTCCGTCGACCCCATCGACCTGCTGGACAAGCTTCTGCCCGTCTACGAGAAGCTTCTGGTCAAGCTCAAGGAGGCTGGCGCCGATACCGTCCAGATTGACGAGCCCGTTCTCGTCTTCGACCTTCCTTCCAAGGCCAAGGCTGCCTTCAAGCCCACCTACGAGAAGTTTGCCAGCCTGGGTGACAAGATCCCGAAGCTGGTCTTCACCACCTACTTCGGTGACATCGTCCACAACCTGGAGGTTGTCCCCAAGGACGTCTACGCTCTTCACATTGACCTCGTCCGTAACCCTGAGCAGCTTGAGACCGTCATCGGCGCTCTCGGCCCCAAGACCATCCTGTCGGCCGGTGTCGTCGACGGACGTAACATCTGGAAGACCAACCTGAAGCGCGCCATTGAGACTGCCGAGTCCGCTATTCAGAAGCTCGGCAAGGACCGCGTCATCGTTGCCACGTCCAGCTCTCTCCTCCACACTCCCCACACCCTGGCCAGCGAGAAGAAGCTGGACCCCGAGGTTGCTGACTGGTTCTCCTTTGCCTCTGAGAAGGCCGTTGAGATTGCCATCATCGCCAAGGCTGTGACTGACGGCCCCGCCGCCGTCCGCGAGCAGCTCGAGGCCAACGCCAAGTCCATGAAGGCCCGCGCCACCTCCAGCCGAACCAACAACCCCGAGGTCAAGGACCGTCAGTCCAAGGTTACCGAGCAGGACCACAACCGCAAGTCCGAGTTCCCCACCCGCATTTCTGCGCAGCAGAAGAAGCTCAACCTCCCTCTGTTCCCCACCACCACCATTGGCTCGTTCCCCCAGACCAAGGACATCCGTATCCAGCGAAATAAGTTCACCAAGGGCGAGATTACCGAGGAGCAGTACGACAAGTTCATTGAGCAGGAGATCAAGGACAACGTCAAGATCCAGGAGGAGCTGGGCCTCGACGTCTACGTTCACGGTGAGCCTGAGCGTAACGACATGGTCCAGTACTTCGGTGAGCGCCTGGATGGCTATGCCTTCACCACGCACGCTTGGGTCCAGAGCTACGGCTCTCGCTGCGTCCGACCTCCCATCATTGTCGGCGACATCTCTCGTCCTGCCCCCATGACCGTCAAGGAGTCCAAGTACGCCGTTTCGGTTTCCAACAAGCCCATGAAGGGTATGTTGACTGGACCCGTCACTTGCCTGCGGTGGTCCTTCCCCCGTGATGACGTTCACCAGTCGGTCCAGGCCCAGCAGCTCGCTCTGGCCCTGCGCGACGAGGTTGTTGACCTCGAGAAGGCTGGCGTAGATGTCATCCAGGTCGACGAGCCTGCTCTCCGTGAGGGTCTGCCTCTCCGATCCGGCAAGGAGCGCGATGCCTACCTGGACTGGGCCGTCAAGGCATTCAAGCTGTCCACCTCTGGTGTTGAGGACGCCACGCAGATCCACTCTCACTTCTGCTACTCCGAGTTCCAGGACTTCTTCCACGCCATTGCCGCCCTTGACGCTGATGTCCTGTCCATTGAGAACAGCAAGTCTGACGCCAAGCTGCTCCGTGTCTTTGTTGACTCGGCATACCCCCGCCACATCGGCCCCGGCGTCTACGACATCCACTCCCCCCGTGTCCCCAGCGAGCAGGAGATCAAGGACCGCATCGACGAGATGCTGCAGTTCCTCAAGCCTGAGCAGCTGTGGATCGACCCTGACTGCGGTCTCAAGACCCGCCAGTGGAAGGAGACCAAGGAGGCCCTGGTCAACATGGTCAACGCCGCGAAGTACTTCCGCACCAAATACGCCAAGTAAATGACCCCATAGCCCTGGCACAAGCCTGGCGGGGATCGTTGGCGTAGGGAGGGACTCTGTTCAACTAGTTTGCAAGATTGGAGGGAGAACTTGCTTTTGAGCCGGCTACGATTTCAACATCGGCGTTTATGGATGGGGTGATGACGAGATGTGTTTGATGCATCCCAAAAGTTGAAGAACCTGAGGGCAAGGGTCTGGAATGGATGGCCGGTTTGGGCGAGCATTCAACATAAGTGCATTTACGCTCCCGATTGGGAGCTCGACTTTGGAAGTTCCATGAAATAAAGCGGAACATTAGCCAAACAGCAAAAGTCTTCAACATGCTGGCGTTTGAGGGGTGCGATGGAACTTATACCCGTCGACCACGGTTTACAGGTACCATTGGCGGGTTGTAATTACAAAGGAGGGAAAGACTAGAAAGGAGTAGCGTGATGATATACCCGATTCAACCTGGGCAAACAAATCAGGCTCCCTAGGTACCCGGTGGTAATTTTGCAACTCGTGATTGTCTGCGGCGGTCAAGGCTTGCTGAGTGGCGAACCCATGTACACTTGGGCGTCGCACGTCGCCTATGATTCTACGTATAATATTGAGCGGAACATTTCGACGACAACTTCTTCAGAGAGAATCTCCATTATTCGCCGCGTCTTTGGAATTGAAGTTCTGCCTCCTTCGCGGACCGACTGGGCGCCCGGGCACATCCACGTGCATGATGTCGGAAACCAGAGTCACGTGCTCGCGCGTCTGTGACCACCCCACGTCAACCGTGTGTCGAGTCTTGACAAGCTTCTTCTCGCTCTCAAGAAACGAACCTCCAGAATCATGCGGATGTAGTGACTGCAATTTTTCTAGACATGCCGCCAGTTGTGATTGCTGACTCCGACGACGACGACGACGATGAAGAACGAGGCTATTCGGCTCCTCCATCACCAAACCATGGCACGCCTGTCATTGACGCGCCGACAAGGTCTTCCGACGGCGTAAGCCATGCGACCGTCTCAACAGATCCGGCATTTTTTCAAAGCATCTTCAACGAGCAAAAGGATGCCGCCAATCAGCGGACCCAGGATGCTCAGGGGGAGGGCATGATGCAGGACAAGAGCGCCAGCTCAGGTATGTCTGCTTCGGCCCTTAGGAAGCCCCCGGCGGTGGCGTTTACTCCTCCATTAGTCACTTCAATCACGGATCCAGTCAACCAAAAAGACCGCAAGGTCGGGGACATGAAGAGCATGGGTGACTTGAACCACGTCACAACACCTCGGAACGACACGACCACGTCGAAGCAGATAGCGGGGTCAGAGGAGGTGTGGGATGTGCCGAGCAGTCCAGAGAGAAGGCCCACGTCGAAAGCCTCCAAGAAAAAGAGCGACCGAACCAGCAAGACGACGACGGTCAAGGTGACCAGAGGTGTACGAAAACCGTTGGAAAAGCTCGGCTACCAAAGCTCAGACGAAGACGAAGACGGTGAGGCCATGTCGACTAGGGGCAAGAAGCGGAGGAGACTGGGCCCGTCAGGAAGCTCTCGTCAGGATCCCAAGGATATCAGCTTAATCACAGTTCCTCCCAACGACGACATAAATTCTCCAGGCGCATTCCAAGGCAACAACACGGCATTGGGCTCATTGGTGCCAACATTACCGGTTAACGCCGACTCATCATTTCTCGTCGGTCCAAAGCCGCTATCGGCGAGTCAAAAGCTCGAATACCAGAGCATCAATCCAGTGTCGAGTAGCCCTCCAGTAGGACAGCTGGGGCTTCGGGCCGCAAATCTGGGGTCCAGCGGAACAGCAACCAACATCAACACGCCACGGAGCAACCTGCCATCCTCCCATGATGTCGGCATGAGGATCAAAACACCAGAGGCTGAAGCGCTCCGCAACATGAGGCGGACTCGGTCGCCTCGACGGCGGAGAGATTCATCTCCCGATGAAATAGCTGCGACACATGCAAAGAACGACAATATCCAGGCGGGGTTCCCGCAACGGCCGATACGAAGCTATACCAATGGCACAGTGCCAGACGGTATATTGTTGAATGGGGCAGGCGACGAACATCAGGCTGAATTTATACCCGACGGGCAACAGGATGGAAACGACGACTCCGACTTTGCCGTTCCGGAGAAGCCAATACGACCTAAAAGACAGAGGGGGCGCCCGAGAAAGAGCGCGAAGGTGCCTGATGACAGGGTGACATCAAGCGAAACAGGCAACAGATCGACAGCCAAACCCAAGAAGAAGCGCGGAAGGCCAAAGAAGTCGGGCGCACCCAGCGACGTGCCGGCCGAGGCTGTCGCACGTGTTACAAAGACAGTCGATGAGGCCATGGCGGGGAGGCAGGTGGAGGATGGTGATGCAGGCGGCGAAGAGAGCATGCCCGCTGCGGCGCAAGACGCGGGCAGCAGGCAGGATCGGGCAGCCACGGAGGAGGCTTGCCAGACAAGCGTCCCGCCTGACAGGCCGAGGGAGGTCCCGTCCGGCGCGTTGGGACCAACTACTGCTGCACAAGGGAGAGAAGAGAAGGCAGGGGTGGGCACGAAGAACGGCGGGGAAGCCAAGGACCGCAACGACGGCAAGGGATCATCATGGCCAAAGGCGGGCGCCAAGCCTGTGTACCGGGTCGGGCTGAGCAAGAGAGGGAAGATTGCCCCGCTCCTGAAATCGCTGCGCAAATGAGGATGCATGATGGGATGATACTGGCCACAGCCGGGGCAGGTAGTGGTTGTCCTCGTAGAGCAGACGTGTTCTTTGGGCCGGTCTTTTGCTGCGAACCGAGCCAGGATGAGGTGGGCGGATTTGGTTGGGCGGCAAACCAATACGGAGTACGGATAGCCAAGGTCCCATTCAAGGAGTCGGTGCCTGCCGTTGGGCCTGGGGTCCCTGGGAAGCGCGTGCCTGGAAATAAATGCCGAGGGCGGAACGGACGGCGTGTAAGACGGCGGCGGTGGCAGCCGAGAGAGGCGGCGGTGGGAGACGATGGGGCACGGAGATGTGATGGGAGCAGAGGCAACACCACATGGCAAACAAGGCTTGGAGAGCATGAACAAGGCTGCTTGGTGCCTGCTCACGGGGACGGACGTGCGGTGCGCCGTTGGTAGTTACTCGTACGAATAGCTCCGAGGCCATGCAAGCGGGCGCGTGCGTCGAGGGATGGATGCCCACTTCGCACAGACACGGGGCTTTACCCAAGGGCCATGACGGCGCTGGCGTCACCATCTGCATGCATTGCGGTGGCCCCCTGCAGCGGCACACCGCAGAGCGCCTCACCTCGCGCAGACTTCGCGCACACTTCACGCACACTGCGGGCTGCACCGCGCACCAGCAGCGTCACACGCATCACCGCATCTTGGCCTCGAAGGCCGCTGCATGTAGAGGCACTCGCGCCGGGACCCCGTCCGGCGTGGCCTGTTTGGACGGCGGCATGCGGCATGCGCAACGTCGTTCCCCTCTTCTGGCCTCGTGCTACCAGCTCGCGTTCGTTCGTTGCTAGGGGCAGCAAGGCCGTGGTGGTGGAGGATGCAGGATGCTGTAGTCCGTATCCATTCCATATCCGCACTTGGTGGAGCAAATGGACACCCCGCGCTAGGCGGAATCGGGAAGAGGGGCTGCCTCGCTCCGGGCGTGGCCGACGGTTGGCGGCTGGTGGTGCGGACTGACTGTACGGCGGACCATAAGAGAGAAAGTGCCAAATCAATTTTTTGGAGCTACGCACACCCCGGCGCGCCTAAAATTCATCTCGGTACGTACGTAAACCTACGGGTATATAATAATATATTTTATCGTATTATAATAGGGACGTACTCTTCCGAAAGGATTCGTAATCGCACGAAGTAAATCTTTTACTTAATAACTATAGAAAATGGCTATTATTATTACTAGTATTATACTACCCGACGTCTCTCCTTCGATTAACTAGCCTAATGATACTTATGAGCTTACGGCATAGGCTCTCGCAAAGGCTATTATTATACGCACGCAAAGACTCGCAATAATATAGAGTCGTATAGAACTAAAACATTTCTTATGACTAAAACCCCTCCCAAAGGACTTACGAAAAGATAAATAACGGCTCGATCTATCTCGTATTTAGAATATCGAGGCCGTAATTATTTTTATCTACGGTAGTAGTCTAAATGAGCCGTATATTAAGTACTAACGAGGTAGCGGTATCTTTACGGGGTGTTTTATACTTGATAGGATTGCCTCGGGTATGTGCGCGAATTATACGTACTTATCACGAGCATGCTAGTGCTTATTCTATTATAAGTTCTATAAG
>PKSG01000374.1:21712-37417 GCA_002916505.1 Tolypocladium paradoxum | reverse complement strand
CGCCAGCGCCTCCCTCGACGACGCCGTCCGCCACGCCGCCGCCCGCGACAGCGCCCCCATGGGCTACTGCGGCCGCGGCGGCGCCGGCAACGTCTTCTACAACCGCAAGCCCAGCGACGCCTCTTCCGTGAGCGACGCCTCCAGCACGCGCAGCTCCATGAGCTCCTCGGCCAAGCTGTGGGCGCGCATCACCGGCAAGGAGTAGCCGCGCTCGCACTCCCGTCTTGCCACACTCAAGATGCGGCCACCCAACTATTCGTCTCGTCAAAAACGGCGAAACGAGCATCGGAAAAAGTGTTTTTAGTTTTTTATTTTTTAGCAACAGGCGTTGTCGGGGACCTCAGAGCAAAGGATGGGATGGGACTTCCCAGTCGCCGGGTTTGGGCGAAAGCGATTGCATCTGGTGAACTTACTATATACCCCCACTTGGTTGTACCTTGAACGATGAAACGAATATATTCATGAGCCGCATGGCCAAACCGCATCAACCCTCATCCATTCGCCAAATGCAAGACCTGGACGCCTCGTCTTTTGTCATGTACATATAACACGCGAGGCCAGCCTCACGTCAGGCCCCACATCACCCCTACACGGTCCCAGCGGCGCCGACAACACACCAGGGTATCATTACCTTGGGCTCCTACCAGACAAATGCCCGTCGCTCCGACACGCCTTGCCCGTACCTCTATCCTCTCCTCACATGTAGCCAGCTCCAGCCAGCTGCCGTCGTAGCATCCTCGTAACATGTCGCTCGCCGCAAATCAGTCGCCCTCGCCCTCAAGTAAACTTGGTGTGGATGATGTCGGGGTTCTCGTGCCAGTCGTCGATGCTCACCCACATCTTGCGGAACGTGCTCAGCCCGGCAAGAATGCTTCCCCCGATCCACGTCGAGTACTTGCGCTCCGGCGGCGCAAAGATCTTTATCCTCATGTCCTTGACCGCCAGCTTCTGCAGCTCCGTCAGCAGCCGGTCGCCGAAGCCCTTGGTCAGCGTGCTGCCGCCCGAGAGCACAATGTTGCTGTACAGCGACTTGCGCAGGTCCAGGTCCGTCCTGTTGATGGCGTCGACGACGATTTGGTGCACCCCGGGGTACTCGAGGCCGATGATCTCGGGATCAAACAGGATTTCGGGCGCTCTGAACCGTTCCGGGCCAATCTGTCGCATGTTAGCCACCGTCGCCGGTGCTCCCATGCCAAACAACCCACCTTTAATCTGTGCCCGTCCGGCAACACGTACTCGGCAAACTTGCTCTCGTTTGGCTTCACCACCGTCCAGTCCCTCTCCTCTTTCCTCGGGTCGTGTGCCACGTATGAGACGCTCTCCTTGATCAGCCGCACCACCTCCTTCTCCGCGCTCGTGTGGAAGATGTAGCCGCTCTTGCGCAGCAGCGTCTGGAGGTACTCGGTCACGTCTCGCCCCGCCACGTCAATGCGCCGGATGCTGCTCGGCATCGCGAACCCTTCGTACACGGGGACCGCGTGCGACACACCATCGCCCGAGTCGAGGACGATGCCTGTCGTCCGGCCGCTAGCATATAGTGACAGGACCGCTTGGATCGACGTGTGCAGGGCGGGCACGTTGAACGTCTCGAAGAGGATCTGGGCAGCCGTGTCGCGGTTGCTTCTGGGGTTTAGAGGCGGCTCCGTCAGGAGAACAGGGTGCTGTTGATGGTTAGCTGCGCTCGCGCTGCTGCCACTGTCGGCCGGGACAAACCTCTTCGCTGAGCGTCTTGAGGCCCTCGCCGTACACGTACTCCCAAATCCGCTCCATGTCGTCCCAATCCGTCACGATGCCGTGCTCCAGCGGGTAGTGAATCTTGAGCAGGCCCCTCAGCTCCGTGGCCGCCTTTTGCCCTATAAACACGTCTCCTTCCAGGGCACCAGCCAGGACCCTCAGGTGCTTGGGCCGGCCGACCCACGACGGGAAGAAGCACTTGGGCAGGTCGTCTCCAGCGAAGCCCGCGCGGATGGTGCCCGAGCCATTGTCCAGGACGATGGGCGCATTGTGCAGTGATTCCGCCATTGTCGCGTGATGCCGTCGCCGGGCTTAGCAGCTCGACCCTGTCCTGTCTTGAGTCTCCTGCTGGACCGTCTCAACCGGCTGTGGCCGCCCCTGACCACGCCTCGGCTTGTGCAGCTGCCTCGGGAGCTCACAGCATGCGCCGCCTGGCCCAAATCGAATGCAAGGTCGTGTAGCAACGGTCGTCAACAACGTGGAGAGCCCCTCGAGTTCGGTTCAAGTCGTCGTCGGGGAGTGGTGGGCAATTGCATCCGATTCTAATCAATCCAAGGGAGCTGATCTGTTGTGTCCATAGCGTCAGTACACAGCGCAACGCGTTGGATGGCGGGCCTGGCTCAGGAGGCCCGGTGCCACACCACATCACGTGCGCGGGTGCGAGTAGCGCGGGGCCTGAGGCACAAACACTTAGAGTGCTTCGCGTGGATGCGCGTCTCCCTCCACCACGACCGCGTCGTCAACGTGCCATCACTCCAGGTACATCTCTGCAACCCTGCAACAACCCATTGACGCCTCTGCAAACGCCCTTGCACAACCCCCGTGGCTTCGCTCAACCGCTTTGCCACCTCGTGGTAGTTTTCCACCCCTTGCTTGCAAATCACCAGCCCACGGTCACGGCATCGACCTTCTCCTCCCGCGCCGCCAACATGGGCAAGGCAAATGCGGCACCTGCTGCTCCTCCTCCAACCGGCCCGGGCATCTACAGTGCCACGTACAGCGGGGTAAGCATATCCAATTGCGTGATTCGAGAGTCGCGCATTGCGACGGGCAGACTTCGTTCTGGAGCCTATCCCCAATCGGCTTCGCAAAGTACAGGATGCTGACACATGTTTCGACAGATACCCGTCTATGAGTTCCAGTTTGGGGCGGATCTAAAGGAACATGTCATGCGGAGGAGGCATGACGACTGGATCAATGCGACACACATCTTAAAGGCCGCCGGCTTTGACAAGCCCGCCCGGACGAGAATCCTAGAACGAGACGTGCAAAAGGACGTGCACGAGAAGATTCAAGGCGGATACGGCAAATATCAAGGTTCGCCATCACCCACGCGTTGGGTCCATGCCCATCTCTAACCTCGTCCAGGCACCTGGATCCCGCTCGAGGCCGGCGACGCCCTGGCACAGCGCCACAGCATCTACGACCGGCTACGTCCCATCTTCGAGTTCGTCCCCGGCAACGAAAGCCCGCCGCCGGCGCCTCGACATGCCACCAAGCCCAAGGCCTTCAAGACCCGGCCGCCCCCCGCTGCTCCCAAATGGGGCGCCAGTAAGCCGCCGCCAGCTGCTGCTCTGATGCAGAGTGCGTCGCTCACACCGGCAGGTTCCGCCATGATGCATGATGAATATGACAACGGTGACGCCTTGATGGGCGAGGAAGATACGCCCGATAACCTCACGGTGGCCTCTGCGTCGTACATGGCCGACGATGACCGCTTCGACATGTCCCACATGTCCACGGGCCACAGGAAGCGCAAGAGGGAGGAGCACATGCAGGATCTCACAGAACAGCAACACGCCGTCTACGGCGACGAACTACTGGACTACTTCCTCCTCTCTAGAAACGAGCAGCCGGCAGTGAAGCCCGAACCGCCGCCCAACTTTCAGCCCAACTGGCTCATCGACGCCGAGAACCACACCGCGCTGCACTGGGCGTCGGCCATGGGCGACGTCGACGTCATCAAGCAGCTCAAGCGGTTCAACGCCGGTGTCGCTGTCAAGAACATCCGCGGCGAGACCCCCTTTATGCGATCAGTCAACTTCACAAACTGCTACGAGAAGCAATCCTTTCCCGCGGTCATGCAGGAGCTCTTCGAGACGTTTGACGCGCGCGACCACGCCGGCTGCACCGTCATCCACCACGCCGCCGTCATGAAGAACGGCCGCGTCTTCAGCCCCTCCTGCTCGCGGTACTACCTGGACAACATCATCAACAGGCTTCAGGAGACGCTGGATCCGAGCGCCTTCCAGCGGCTGCTGGACCTGCAGGACAATGAGGGCAATACCGCTCTGCACCTCGCGGCGCAAAGGAACGCCAGGAAGTGCATCCGCGCGCTGCTCGGCCGCAATGCCTCGACAGATATTCCCAACCACGAGGGCGTTAGGGCAGAGGAGCTGATCATGGAGCTCAACGCGACAAAGAAGGACCGTGGGCCTCAGCGCTCATCATCCCCATTTGCGCCGGATTCCCAGAGGCACGCGTCGTTCCGCGACGCCTTTGCAGAAAACAAGTCCCGAAAACCGCCAACATTATTCCAGTCCGCTGCTGCTACAACCGTGCAGTCACGCATATCCCCGCTCATCATGGAAAAGTTCCAGGACCTCGCCAAGAGCTACGACGACGAGTGGCACGAAAAGAACGTGGCCGAGGCCGAGGCCCGGCGCATCCTGAACAACACCCAGGCAGAGCTCAACCTCGCGCGGCAGCAGATCGCCGAGCTCGAGGCCCGGCTGGATCCCGACGACGTGGCCGCCGAGATCATGAGCGAGGCCAACCTCGCCCGGCACCAGGTCCTCTCGCTCATCACTCAACAGAACAGGCTGCACATCCACCAGGCCGTCGACGGCGAGATCAGCCGCGCGAACGGCGAGCAGCAGTCGCAGCAGGACGAGCCCTACGCCGAGCGCCTCGGCCTCGCCCGCCAGCTCATCCAGATGCTCGCCGAGCAACGCGAGGCCGAGGCCGAGTACGTCGACGCCCTCAGCATGGTCGGCGTCGGCGACAAGATCGAGACGTACCGCAAGCTCCTCAAGCACTGCCTCGACCCCAAGGACGGGGAGAGCCTCGACATCAACCTCGACAGCCTGATTGACATGATGGAGGAGGAGAGGGATGTGCACGACATGGGCGGGCCGCCGGCGGGCGCCGCGGAGCTGGCTCTGGGGGCATAGTGAGCCCCCGGTCCATGCCCGTGATGGCGTACAATGTGTTTTGCCCCCCCGCGTTACGATGTTGGCGTGTGTGAATATCCCCCTCTTCACCAACAAGGCTTTGCTTATTCCGGGCGCATGTTACGGCGGCTGCGTGGCCGGGACCTAGGCGGGCTGGTATGGACATGCGTTGCTTCTATTTACCCGGTGTACTTGGTCACACGGTGGGTGGACGACCGACCCTCGTTGGCGCTGGGCTGGGCTGGATTGCTGCAGATGGAGCTCATCGTGTCCGAGGAGTACGCGCACCCGAGGGCAAACCGCACCCGGCGCAGACGGGCACGGCCGAGTCCGGCATGGGCGTCAATTGGGACAACGAGGCGCCGCGCGTCCTTGGGGGCAAAACAGCGTCTGCGGGATTTTGACGGCCGAAAGGATATGCCCATGTAGCAATGGAGCCGCCTCCGTTTGAAGCCTGGCTGCTGGAGAGGCATGGACGGATGGACGGATGTATTCATGGAGCTCATTGCGACTTGGGTTCAACCCTTTTTTTTTCTCACTACCTCGCCCGCTGTTCATGTGACTGGCAAGACTGAGTGAATATCACTCGTAGTTGAAGTGCTCGTCCAAGGAGAGGCAGAGCCCGTACGGGTACCGGTCGACGTCCACATGCTGGCCCTCTGTAGTCGGAGTTGCCGATGCAGTGCCTGGGCGGCGTCCACCCTTCGCCCTTCGCGGTGAAAAGTGGGCGGAGGGCGGCGATGGGGAAGAGAGGCTGAGGGTGAGGATGTGAAACGCCGAGGATGGGACTGAGTGCTTGATGTGAGCTGGGGGTTGATGGGTTTCATGTACACATACGAGCTGTGCCTTGACTTGCTTGTAGACGCGCGACGCCAGAGCAGGGCCATCGAGGTCAGAGTGAAGCCATTCCCATGACTTTGCCGTCAGGTCATGGAGACGAGGGAAAAATGGCTCCAGCGATGCAAAAAGGCAGATCCGACCCAACTCACAATTGATCACCATGAGACATTTGCCTGCAGTATCCGGGGACCACCACGCTTGGCTAGGGAATAAGCCTCGGACTTGCAACGTCGCCCAGGACCTGTACTCATTCATTTTGCCGCACGAGCCCATCAACTCGCGCAATACGCACCTGGATTAAACATTCGATGATAAATGAGAAACATTACTACCTCTGCCTTCTTCTATATTGAGTAGCTTTGTATAAGGCATTTAATTAATTTAGCAGTATGTTGAAAATATCGAACTTTCGGTCTTTTAACTCTGTATACTTAAAACAGCAGTAATTTTACAACTAACTATAGGGTATACTATATTCTACTGACTTTATAATATAAGTAACTAGTAAACTTGCAACTGAGAGAAAATATAGCTAAAATAGCATTGATAATACAGCATAAATTATCTTCTCATAATCTATCCCATAGATTAAGTAGAGTTAGAACTCGCAAGAGATTTTAGTTTCATACAGGCTCATGTAGATAAATAGAGCACATTTTAGCAGAGTGTTTTTTTTTTCTTTTCATATTTATTATCAATATACAGACCTCACTTTCATCTTTTTTAGGCATGTGTAACACACAGGCAAGATTAAGAACAGTCAGTCAGGTGGGAGCGGAACAAGGACTCGTATTCATCAAAGCTTGACTCCGTTTCTGCATTGACTCTTCATTAACTAGATGGCGCAACCCATGTGAAACACCGGCGCACCCCAGACCGGTGTAACGCCGTGATCACACACAGGCACGATAAAATGCAATCAGTCAGGTGGGAGCGTAACAAGGACTCGTATTCATAACAAGACTGGAGCTTGACTGGAGTCAAGCTTCGCTCTATCGACTCTCTGTCGACTAAATAGCGCAATGCACGTGAAACACCAGCGCACCCCAAGGCCCGGGTGTACTTCAGAGCGCTCCACTATCAGTGGTTGCGCCCGAGGACCTTATAACATGAGTAGGGCGGGAATCGCCGATCAAACGTCTGTTACTAGTTTAGTGAGTGCATTAGAGTAGGTTCCCCACAGTGCTAAGGCTAGTAGCTCTAGTTTAATTTCTCAAGATTATATAGTAGCCTCTTGTAAGCTGTAAAACTATAAAGATTACTACTATTTCATGAGCTTTATATCTTACTTTAATCTTTTACTTATACCATTCAACTACTCTTCTATAAGCACTCCTTATTAAAAAGCTTAACTAGCCTTAAAATGCGGCTCGTTCAACTTGTTTATCTTATTAGCCTCCTTGGCTCTCATGTTCTAGCTCAAGCTGGTACTGCTATGAGTGAACCTCCTCCTACGAAGTCTCAGGGCAATAATGATGTCGGGGACAGCTTTGAGGTTTGGTGCCCTAATGGAAAACGAAATGCAAAATATGTGGAAAGATATGCGGGATGCTACGAACCTGACTCTAGGTGTGATGGGGCTCAGTATATTATTAAGAAAGGTGAGGAGATGCGGTGTGTAAATTGTAAATGTGTGGAAAAGACGCAAACAAAGACATTGAAGAGACAAAAGACTTTCTACAAAAAGCAGGAATGATTTATTAAGTAGAAAGGATAGCCTTTAACGCAGAGGTAAAAATAGGAAAAAGAAAAAAATAACAGAGGATAATAAGGGACTTATTACTATTCATAGACATATAAGAGATATTCTAATCCTTAAGATTAGATGGTCTCTTATCACTACCACAGATAGTAATACTGAGTTATTCCTCCTAATTTTTAGGCCCTTTATGCCTCTGCCTTTGAATCTTGTTTATATAGATTATCATGTAAGGGAGGGAGCCACGCCTTTTCATGGGCCCCTTTACTCCCTCCTTACGTTGTCTCATTGCTCTTGGCCCTTGATACGAATAACTACTACCTACCAGTTCCCAGCAGCCCAATCTTGACACCCTTGAGCCAGCTGCGATGAAGATAGGGGGCTGTCCGCTAGTAGGGAGTGTGTAATGCCGTCATGGCGGAAGGGATCCTCGCTTGCCATGGCCAGCATCGCCCAAGCCATTGAGGCCTGCTTCAACCTCGTCACAACACCCTGACACGCACCACGACCGCCGCCAGGGCGCGGTACAACCAGCCGGACCACGTTGCTGGACGTGCCGACTTCAACGTCAGCATGCCCTCGGATACGCAAGGTACGTGCCTATCCGCTTCGTGTGCGGGCAGGCGCAGTACGGCGGCAGGCTCTGCTCCAATGTCACGACGCCGAGCGGCCAGGTCGTAATGAGGCGACGTTTGGCCCGTAGGTGGTGCGGTATTCGTGCGACGGATGTTCTGCGCCGCCCTCTTGCGCAGGAACCAACCCCCAGGATACCTCCTCCCAAAGTCAAACTGGACCAGCGCATTACTTATCACCACGTCCCCGAGCAGGGTTTGTCATCGTCCTTTCCTCCGCCGGGGGCACCGCCGCAGATGGCCACAAGCAGCGCAAGCTGCAGGTTCTGATCGATGTGGGCCAGAGTGCGTCCGCGTGCGAGGTGTTGCTGCTTATGACACTTGGCGAGATGGATCACCGACTGCTGTCACACTAGGTCGAAGTGTCGAGCGGAGTTTAGGCTTGTGGAAGAGGACAAGAAGAAACTAGCAAATATCAATAAAGCAGAGCAGGATACAGCAACAATTTTGGCGTCATCCACAAATTCGCGCCTAGCCAACAGTCAACTCAGGCATGGTGCCCCTCGTCACAGAGCACATTATTACGTTCGTACTTTCTTTTGTTAGGGCTCGAATTCAGCATCGAAAGCGGCATGTCATGGATGCAAGACGCGAGTCGGGACGGGACAAATGGGGTTTTGGTTGCTGGGTTTGCCATGACGCTGGAAGTATTCGCTAATGAATGAAAGCGCATCGAATTGCGCCCTAATAGCCTCATTGGCCTACGTCTGCAAAGTGGTTGATCCTACCGGCAGTCTCGGCATGACTGGCTGGGCCCAACACGCATCCATGATCCATGGATGCCTCGCCGTGTCGCAAATCGAAGCCGCTCTGGTGCTTAGTGGGAGGCTGGCAGGCGGGCTGGCCACCCCGTGGCGACCAACAGTGATGTCAGACAGAGCCGCTAATCCACCGCCAGGCAACGAGGCTTGCCTTTTCGAACAGCAACACTCACCCCATTGGCAATGGCAAATGAGATAGATGACTGAAACCAGCCCCGTGCACGGGATCCCGAGTCAGCTCGCTGGGCTGACGATCGCGGGCGCCATGGTTGCCTCTTTCGAACAGACCACGCCGCTGGGGTGCAGGACGTGAGCGTCAGGTGAGCAACACGACGCCGCATCATAGCCATGGCCCGGTGGTTGGCTGGCTGAGTGTTACGAAAGCGGGCCAGGTCGTCACAGCGGTCGCGAAAGAGGCTTGCTGACGGCGGGGACGAGGCTTTAGTGATCGGCCGGAGAATAAGTTGCAAGGCTTGGCTTGCAAGGGGATGAGGCTCAGGCAGTACACGGCGTGCCAGGTGGTTGGTGAAGCAGACGAGCCAGCTGCCATTGCGGGACCGTCAGCAAGGTAATTGTCCAACCGCCCGAGTGTTGATTTGGATGCGACGTCTAGGCGCCGCATGTGATGATGCGCAGTCAACGAGCGTGTTCAGCGGCATCTCTGGACGATGGTTGGACGCCAGGTAGAGCCAATGGCCGCGTTGATGAGGCTCTGATCTGGAACATCCGGCCAAGCCCATCGCACGTTATCCAGGGTGCGCTCGTGAGAAGGCGGGGCCATGAAAGAACAGTTGACGACGCGTTGTGGCTGGGTTCACCGTAGGGGTGGCAAGATGCGAGAACGCGTACAGCTTTGGCCACTGGCGACACTGGTCGTTGCCTGACCTGTACAACGTCGTCGAAAGCAGAAACATGGTCGGGAGGCCGGCTCTTGCGGGACCATGACTGGAAGAGCAGGATTCAAACAAGCCCCAGCTCCCTCAGCTTGCGGGCCTGCAGGGTTGCGATGGACCATGGATGAGGGTGTCGATGTCCTACGAGTCGGGCAACGCAATGCGCCTTGGGACCGACACCCGCCCGATGGCGGACCATTGGGGGCCGGTATGATGGAGGATGATGAATGTGCAATTTGTCCTGGAGGCAAGGCCGCGGCCAATAACGAGCGCGCTGGCATACGACTGCCAGAGGCGATCTGGAAGGAAATCTTGATGAAGCTGCTGACGGGCGGCAAGCACATGCAGGCGGGGGTGCGAGTAATAAGATCCATGGATCCCATAGGGCTGACGGCAACCCCCGTGGCGAGCCGTCGTGTACTCGTACTTCGTACTGGGCGAGCGGTGGCAATAAGAATTTTTGATGCGTAATGGGCCGGCGCAGGTTGCGCGTCGTCCAGAGTCGGCGGTCAGGGCGACATTCTTCGCATTCGGCCGAGACCGGCTATTTCTTCCATGCTCAGCACCGATGCCCTTGTCGCAAGGCAGTCGGGGTCGGTGTGTTGACAGTTGGAGAGCCCAGCTGGGTGGGACAAGCATTCACGCCTCTCTTGTGTCTGGCCTCCGGCCTCCCCTTGCCTACTTCTATGCTTCGCTCGGCCTGCGTAACATGAGACTCGGCGCAAGACGTGAGAAAGAAACGAACCTCGGGCCAGGCTGGCTGCTCCCGGCTGGCGCGTGGCTGCTGATCTGGAGCCGGCGCGATGGCGAGTCGTGTCGTCCAGGGTGCATCGATCCAGACCGTGGGCAAATATTTATGGGAAAGCTCTCGGCCGTCGTAGCGTGAGTTGCAGCCGGACAAGGACAACAAACTCTGGTCTGGTCCTGCGGTACTGGACCGTGGTGGCTGGCTGTCACGACTGACCAGCCCAGCCAGCTGGGGCTCCCACGATAGGGCCTTTGAGTGTTTGGCCAGACAGACGGACAACCTGAGCCACAACAACATTCTGGAATCTGGAAGGCATGGAGCTCCAGGGAGCGCCAGAGCTTTGGCAGTGGCCTCAGCTGGGCAGGGTTGGGTGGCGCCGAACAGGCTCTCAGCGGCCTGCAAAGTCGGCCTGAGACGTGATTCGCTACCGAACCTCTGGACCAAAACAATGGCGGGGACGGAACTCCACGCGTGCGCTGCCCATGGATCCAGCTCCATGCCTGGTGCTTGCGAAGAGCGCGAGCCGCTGTTGCTGCTGCTGCTGCGGTGACACGGTAGCATTTCGTTGGGTTGCGCGGAGCAGAGGAGCCCAGCGCCAGCGCCTGCGACACCCGATCTCCGCTGCTGCCGATGTTGCTCCTGCTGCTGTTGCTGCAGGGCATGGGATGTGATGGGGCAGACGACACGTTGCTCCCCTTAGTTGCGCCGAGCGGGCGACAGTTGGAGACGAGGGTAATGGTGACGGTGTGATTTGAGGTGCATCGTGGCCTGGAGTCTCTCCTTCCTCTCCGTGTTGCTCCTGCCTCAGCACACGCTGTGTGTCCCGTGACTTGTTGGGCATCACCACCCGACCTCTCCTCGTCGTCGCTTCCAGCAAACGACCTGCAATACTCGTACTCTTGAGCCAGCATCTTC
The DNA here is from genome assembly GCA_002916505.1 of Tolypocladium paradoxum. Lineage (NCBI taxonomy): Eukaryota > Fungi > Ascomycota > Sordariomycetes > Hypocreales > Ophiocordycipitaceae > Tolypocladium > Tolypocladium paradoxum. The sequence goes on along the minus strand of PKSG01000374.1, from coordinate 26,022 downwards.
AACGTGTCGAGATGCCTTCACCAGGCTCTCCTCTCTGCAGCGGACCGCTTCGTTTATTTGCGCCGTCCGTCCCCTGTCTCGAAGGCCTGCAACCCCACGTCTATCGATCTCTCGGAGCCTGCCCAACAGGCCTTGCCGAGGTCTGCTGCTGCTGGCTCGACAAAGCCAGCTGAAAGAACCACGATCACAGCACCAAAGCGGCCCCCTCCCATGCGTGACCAGCGCCACAGCCAGGCGGCTCGCCGCCATCCCGCGTGCCTCCGCGCGTCGCCTCGTTGCACGCACTCCCCCCTTCACCCCTCCGCCGCCGAACAAGATCCTGTTCTGCGTCAACATGCCGCTGACGCCCTGCGCGGGTGCCGTGCGTTTGTTGGTGGTCGGAGCCATGTCGTCACTAGTCACAGGACGCCATCTCGGTCGAGTGGACCGTCCGTCCCCAGGGCCTTGTCTGCTGGGCCAATCGACTGAGCTCCAGCGCGTCCAGACAAGGGGGCGTGCGTCTCGATAGGGCTCACCTCAGCTGGAACGCCGCTGCAAACTCCCGCCATGGGGCGACCCCGGCCTCACTAGCAGCGCCGGATTTGGTTGCGCCTGGCTGGCCATGGCCTGACCCAGAGCTCCAGAGTTTCGAGCACATGGGCACCTGGGCAGTAGCACGAATTAGCGGCCGCGTCGACAGGCGGGCGTTTCGCCCCCTGGCGCTGAAAACAAGGGTTCGCGACCGACGTCCATCGGTGACGCAGCGCCGGCCGGTTGCAATGCATTGTACGGTGGCCATGCTGGCTGGTGTTGGCCGCGGAACACCTCGTCTCCGCAAGCTGCCATGCGACAACTGCGGCTGCAGGCTCCTCATCTCCCGAGCCGAGATGCGGGCGGCCCTGCATCGATGCGTCCCTGTCATTGCTGCGAAGCCCACATCTTGCCCCACCGACCGCTTTCGATGCTCTGCTTCCATGTATACTTGATACGTGCGACGCACATACGAGGACGCACAGCACGGCGTTTGCGTGTCCGGCATGCCCTACGGAAGTGCGGGAACGGCTGGGGGTGCGGATACCACAACCCACAACCCAGCCTGCCACCCTCGCCTCGCTTCAAAGCTCAATCTCCCTTGGCAAGTATAGCTGAGTGTGCCGCCCACGGCTGGGCTGGACGCCCATTGATGCATCCGCGATTCCCAAGTGGGTTCTACTGGGCTTGCATACTTTTTCTCGTCCGCGCGCGGTTGCTCGTTGCCGCTGCTCGTCTACTGGTCGACATATAAGGCTCCGCGACCCAGCACTTGTTTCGATGCTGTCGAGTTTGAGTTTGTCCCTTCCGCCCGTTTCTTAATCTCGAGCCATACTGCTCTCCCTCTTATACAAGCAACAACTTGTTCCTCGTACGAACCACACTCGGGCGGTTGTTTGCCACTCCGAATTGCCAGTGCGGTGACAGGGCAGCATTCGACTCGGTGACGACGGACAAAAGCATCGCCTCCTGGCTCGACCTTTACTGTACTTGAGACAGCTTACTGGATCCCCTCGACGTCGACAAAGGCACCGTACACGACTGCCGAACGTTGTTCCGACAGGACCAACTCTGCATCGCGAGATACGTCAAGACTGCGGATCGCCCTCGCTGCGCCTGGTATCTTGGTCTGTCGACAGGCGCATCGGCCGTAGGACAGGCAGTTCAAGCCTCGAGGACGCCGTCTGACGGCAGAAAGTAGTGCGACTTGTCAGGGTCCCCTGGCTGACGACGCCAGCCGGGTTTCCACAAGCAGTCACCACCAAGTCACAACCATGCCGCCGACCAATCGAGGACTAACAGGAGCCGGTGCCACCTCGTTGAGCACCGGCTACTTGAGAGCTCAGCCGCCCGCCTGGGCGATGCTGCAAACTGGTCTGACAGCCTTTGCCCTCTTCATCATCGCCCGCTCCTGTGTGCGGCGTGCCTACGAATGGTGGCTCGGCCCAGCCGGTCGCACAGAATCCGCCGCCGGCTTACAAGGGGAGCACGCTCGGGACCCTCGGTGGGCTATGGACGAGAAGTCGCGGGACGGCGCAAGCATCACCAGCACCATGAAGGGCCAGACCGCGAGCTTCACAGAGGGGGAGCGAGCGGGAAGCAAGACCAGGTTGACGGTTGATCAGAATTGGAGGAGTGCCGCCTTCGTTTCGCGGCTGCCTCCTGCACCGCCGCTGACGCCCCCAGAGCTAAGCACTGCCGTCTTCACCATTGAAGGCGCACCGCCGCACAGGCAGGACAGCTTCATCCACCAACCGAACCCTGACTACATGAGCTCGACGTCGTCGTCGTCGTTTGCGCAGACGACCGCGGCGTCTCCATCCATGCCGCGGCGCCGGTCCTACCACCGGACCCTCCCAATCGGCATTCCCATGCCCCAGCACTCGTCGTTATCGTCCGAGGCTGACTCTGCCGACTTGACTTTTTCGCCAAGCTCGTATCCGCCAACGAGCCCGCTGCTCCCGCCGCCGCCGCCAGGCGCCTCGAGGGCCGACGGCCTCGCTCAGGGGCGAGTGGAGGTCGACGTCAAGGGCGAGATCATCTCGGTCCTGGATGACGGGGGCGCCGGCTGGACTCGCCACACGCGCGTCTACGGTGGCGGCGTGTGTCTGGCTTGCGCCGCGTCCGGAGGGGAGCACGGTGGAGGCTTCTACGGGGCGACGGTGACGCCCGAGGAGATGCGATGAGGCTGGTCGAGCAGATGTGTGCATTCATGCATGGCGAGGGCGCCGGCGTGTTTTGGCAAGCGTGAGGTCGGAGGCATGTACAACTTGTGTGAATGTTACGACACTCGGCGGAGGGGCCTGTCATATCATAGAGGATTTGGCATTGGTGTTTCCTTTTTTTGGTCTTGGAGCTCTCTTTCACATGTCATTTTCCCTGTCCCTTATATCTTCTCCTGGTTGTTTGCACCATCTTGTATGGGGTCCATCTATGCCTGTCAATTTGGACAGATGAAGAGACTGTCAAAGTCGGATTGGTGTGGCTTACGGCTTGGGCGCATATTTTCTCAGGTTATGAACATAATGACATATCATGACCAAGTCTTTGCCGCCACGTCCAGTGACTTGTCGTTTCTGCGACGTGGATGGATGACTTCCTGGGCACCGTGATGAGCGGACTATTGGACTCTCGGGGCCCCAACGGTACGGAACCTGTCAGCCCTGTAGACAGAAGGGCGGCTCACAAGGATCTGGTGATGTACGCCATCGATCTGCCAGGGTGGGCTGCAGCGAGCTTATGCTCTTCCATTTACGATGGCTTCGCATGGTTGTCCCGAAAGCGACTGGCTGGTCGCACTGGGGTTGCCGTGGTCGACCTGTGAACTACTTGCTCTCTTTACGGAACCGTGTTCGCTACGCGTTCAATGTCACTACAGAAGGTCTTGGAACTTGGGGCGGTTTACGATGCCTTCAACACTGACGATGCGCGACTCAGGTACTTGTACATGCAGCCGCAACACCGAGTCGCGATTTGCTGCTTCAATGTCATTCCAAGCAGGGATGCCATCATCACCCCGTTTCGACATTCGAGGCGGCAAAACGCCACTGCGGCCAGCCCGGCCAATTTCGTCCCCGAGTCTGACTCCCTAGGGCTGAGACTTGGCGTCTACAGACCCGCAGCGATGACAACCACCCAACACCCCCAGCCTTGCGGCGTCCACGCCGCGAACAGGACGCGCGCGGTAGATGATACAACCAGTCCAGCAAGGTGCTCTGGTTGGGGTGGGAGGGAGGGTACGGGAGGGAGAGTGGATGGATGGGTGGATGGCTTGGAGTGCGGCTGTGAGAGATGCTGTGCCCGGGGACGTCTTGTTACAGAGGATGGAGGGAGGGGCTGCTGGGAAAAGGTTCTGACGTGAGAGATGGATGGGGGGGAAGCTGAGTGTGGCTTGTGTTCACGCGGATGCGGTAGTCCGTACTCGAGCGTTGTGATGCCGGTTTGCCTCACTGACGGTAGGGATTCAGCCCTGCCGGGGAAGTCGGGGAAACGGGCCAGGCGTGGCGAGCGAGCGAACCTGATTCGTTACGGATACTCGCTGGACAGCAGCAAACGGGTATGCATACTCCGTACAGAGCTGGAGTTGACGAGGCTTCCTGTGAAGACGGAGTGAGGCTGTGCCGGCGGGAGCATCTGGAGGGACATCCGGGGCAAATGCACGCATGGTCGCCCGGTAGCCTCTCCGCCAGCCTTACTGTGTATACCGAACAGCTCCCAGACTGCTAGCCTCTATGCGCAGCACTAGTTGCAGCGCTCTTCCATCGTCCTCGCTGCGGTGCTCAACCTCGCAACCTCGGGAC
>PKSG01000374.1:0-11767 GCA_002916505.1 Tolypocladium paradoxum | reverse complement strand
CCCCCCCCGCCTGAAGGTATCCATACAACACGTACCGTAACGTACTGTTTCCTCAGACGCTGTGCCACTCCCCCAGGACGGGGGAGAAGATATACACACATCACGAACCACGCGTGCGTGTGCCGGGCCCGTCTGGTTCATCCTCCCCCGGCCACTCACTACCACTTGACGTCCCCGTGCGGCGGGGGGCCCCTGGTCCGCCGCTTGTTGTCCCTGGCGTCGCGGCCGCTGCTGCTGCTGCCCGCGCCGCCGTTCTCCTTGTTGCTCGTTCTGCTCTCGCTGCGGACGACCGTCGGCGGGGCCGCGTCGCCTCTTGCGGCGCCGCGGCTGGAAACCACGTGTGCGGCGGGCGCGAGGGAGGTGCGCGGGAGGCGGCTCTTGACGCCGGCGGCGGCGGCGGCGGCGGCGCTATTGCAGCCGAGGGAGCTGTAGTCGCCGCTGACGCGTCGCGGGATGCCCGTGGGCCCTTCCCGGCTGCGCGGTCGGTAGATGATGCCCTCGCGCTCGAGGGCCGTGGTGCGTCGCGGGCTGGCGGCGACCTCGATGTACGCGTTGCCGTGCCTGTTGCGGCTGGAGGGCGTCTGCGGCATCGACACGGAGGCATGCAGGCTGGGCGGCGTATAACTAGTGTTCCGCCGTGTGGCCGACCGCCGGGACGACGACGCCGCGGAGCTGACCTGCGAGGACGCCACGGCGTCGTGCCGCATCATGTGCGCCATGCCCGCGTCGCCGTCGATGTGCGACCGCAGCAGCTCCGACGCCAGGTTGCGCACCAGCACCGCCGAGTCCGCCTCCGCGAGCGTCCGGATCGAGTCCATGAGCGACCGCACCTGCGCGCTGTTGAGCGTCCGCGAGCCGTCGCCGCTGCCGAGGCCCGGCTCGCAGGCGTCCATGATGGTGCGGACGAGCCTGAGGAGGTTGAGCCGCACGACGGCCTTCTTGTGGCCCAGGCGCTGGGCGATGCCCGCAAACATCTCGGGCTTGGCCAGCGAGGCCGCCACCGACGGGCTCAGGCGCAGGAGCTTGAGCAGCGGCTCGAGCAGGTTCGAGTCAAAGGCGTTCAGCTTGTTGGTGCTGAAGCAGCTGACAATCGCGCGCGTGAAGCTGCCGTCCACCAGGTGGCTCTCCACGTTGGCCGTCTCCTCCTGCAGCCACACCAGGATGGCGTCCAGCGCCGTCACCTGCCAGTACTGGTCCGTCAGCAGGGACACGTAAAAGTCGAGTCCCTTGTTCTGCCACAGGTATCGCCGCCCCTTGGACCCCGAGTGCGCCATGTCGCACAGTATCGGCAGGGCAAACTCCTTGGGCGGGCGGTCCGTCTTCATGATCCTCAGCAGCAGCGGGATGACGCCTCCCACCGCCGCGTCCTCTTGCCGCTCCTTGCTCAGGCGGCACAGGTTGAACATTGTGTTGAGCACCTGGTTCGAAATCTCGCGAAAGTGCTTCTGGTCCTTTTTCATGCTGTAGCTGAGCAGGTCGATGAGGAACTCGATGGCGTCGGCCGAGTGGAGCGACTCGATGGTCGTCGACAGCATGGACAGGTTCTTGATGAACTTGAGCATGGTAACTTGGTGCACCGGCGTCATCCGTCGCAGGTCCTTGAGCACGCTCTTCAGCACTTGTCGGTCTGCTACCACCTCCTTGACGTAGTTTTCCGCCTGACTGAACAAGTAGAAGATGTTGACGATGCGTCCTTCTATGAGCTCGTCCAACTCATCTTCATCCACTTCGTCCAAGACACGGTGCAGCACCAGTGCCAGGGGGTACAAGATCTTGCTCCTCGAGAAGATTCTGCAGAAGTCGTTCTTAGGCGTCGGTCCCTGCAGCTCAAAGACATTCCAGATGCCATTGACGCCAATCAGGACAAGGTCGCGAGCGCTGTCGTAGTCTTCGTCGAGGAACTCAACCAAGACGTTCAAACCGCCGGCCGACACAAACATTTGAAGCGTCAGCGTCGACGTCTGGTACATTTGGCGCACGAATGCGGCAGCCTCCAGCCGAATCTCATCCGAGTATTGGCGGGCGGCAAACTTGGTGATGATGGGGATGCCGCCCACGAAGCAGAGGTTTTCCTGGATCTCGACGTCGTCGAGGATAATCTGCCAAACGTTAGCACAGCCCTCGTGAGCGATCAAACCACAACTCTGAAGCGTACCGCGTTGACGACTTTGAGCAGCTGCAGTATCATGTACTGCCTGCTCTTGACCGTGCAAGGCTCCAGGATCTCGAGGATGGGCAACAAGCCGTGCGCGCTGATGATGAGATTCTTCACCTCCTTGTTCTCCCAGAGCAGTGCGAGCTGAGGCGAAGGGGTGTCAGAAACCTGCCTGCAATCGGATTCAGGCGGAGACAGTCTTACCAGGTCTTCCGAGAGCTCCAGCAGCATCTCCTCGCCCTCCGTCGTCTTCAACGACGCCACGAGCTCCTCCACCTTTTCCGCCAACCGAGCGTGTCTGTCTCTGGCAATGTTGGCCTCTAGGTCCATCTCGTCCCAACCGGGATCCATCGAGGCGAACGGGTCATATTCATCTTCGTCGTCGCCCAGCCACGAATTGCTCGACATCTTGGACATGAGCATCAGCCCACCGTCCTCTGACCCACGTTCGCTCTCTTCCTTTTCGACAAGGGAGTCGCCGGCCCCAAAGACATCCGAGAAGTCTTCGTCGTCGTCTTCGGCGAACTTTTGAATCTCCATGGACGAGCGGGTGCGTCGCATAGGGCGGTCAGGGAGGACAGTTGGCCTCGACTGCGACTTCTTTCGTATGCCGGCGCCGGGGGGTTGCATGGATCTAGGGAGGCTAGTGAGGTCGGACGGATGGAAAAGCTGAGGAGCATCGGTAGCTCGAACGCCCTGGTCAACGCCGTTAGCAAAGTTGCTCTCAAACTGAGCCAGATACACATGTACCTTTTTGACCGCCTGGTTGACCCTGTGGTCGAAGACGCTATCGTTGTCCACAAACAGGTCCGAGTAGTCTTCAACGCTCTGCTCGCGATACACCACGTCAGGCCGCGAGGGAAGCTCAAACTTGCTTCCCATGTGCGGTTTCGATGGAGACCTCGGGCCCGATGAGCCAGCTGCAACCGCAGCTTGCGCCGCCTTTCCAGAGCCCGACTTGGCGCGGTGGTGCGACTTTGGAGTCTCCGCTGCCTTGGCTGCCGTCTTCCTCGGAATAGGTCGAATCGTGTGTTCTTGGGAATCGAGGTCTCGGTAGCGGCTGCTCGGACCTTTGATTGTTAACAGCTCCCCCTCAAAATCGTCGTCGTAGTTACTGCTGTCGTTCCTCCCGTCGCTGACCGACGCAAAGGCTTTGAGCTTGTCGCTCGAGAGAAGACCGCCAAAGTTGTCTTGGGGCTTGAGGTGAGGCAACTGCAACGCACTGGGAGAGATGGCCGTGGCGAAGTCGTCATCCCAGTTGTCGTCGTCTGTCATCTTAATCAGCTTCACTCGAGAGTACTGGACAAGCTGGCTGAGTCGATACTGGCCGGGGAGCCGCGCAGGACATCCCCAACCCGCGGGCCTCTGGAGGGAGTAGACTTACCGGCTAGTTCAGGCGACTTGAAAGCTGCTGCCCCTGGCCTGGGTTTTGCGAGGTTCAACGGTCCCTTTGCGGGAGTGCCGCCGGTGAAGCGAGAGGAGGGACCGGTAAATTCTGACCCGGTGGAGGTGCGTGGGTTCGAGTCGGACGAGTTGAGAGCCTTGTTCCATTGCTTGACCTCCTCGACGGCCTGGTTGAAGTTGGCGGGTGCCTTGGAGACTGGCGCCTCCGCTCGCCGGCGACCTGCAATCCAGGCGTGTCGTAGTAACTTTCGAGCACTGACTCGCAGATTGGGGTCTTTTTGGAAGCATTGCATGAGAAAGTCTCTCGCAGCCTGTCAACGTTTCAGTATACATGGCCAGGAACACGTGGCGGCAGACGTACGGCTGATATGCCTTCAGGGAGGGCGGGATGATCATCGTTCACGATGGCAAACAGCGCAGGCATCGCCGCGAGGTTGTGATATGGCGGTCTGCCCTGCAGCAGCTCAATGACGGTGCAGCCCACACTCCATATGTCCGAAGCAGAGCTGGCACCAGAGAGCTGGATGATTTCCGGGGCCATCCAGTACGGGGTGCCCACGACCTGAGCCTCCTTGTCCTGCTGGCCGCCCGCCAGCGTGCTCGTGGAGACGCCAAAGTCGGCAAGCTTGACGGTGCCGTCCTTGGTGGTGAGGATATTTGCGCCCTTGATGTCGCGGTGGATGACACCCTGGTCGTGGAGGTAGTTGAGGCCCTGGAGGACCTGGGTCATGTAGACGCCGACGAGGTTCTCGGGGAACTTTCCATAGGCCTTTAATATCGAATGGAGGGAGCCATTCTCGCAGTACCTACAATGCGTAAGCCTGCCATGTTTTCCAAGCAGGGAGCATCAGACTCACTCCAGGATAATGTTAAGGCAGTCTGTGGACTTGACAAAGCCAATGTACTTGACAATATTGTCGTGCTGTCTCCAAGTTAGCATCATGGTCCTTGAATGAAGCATACCCGAGGTCCCTTACCAGAAGATTCTTGAGCAGGTCGATTTCGCTCTGCACAGCGTCGTTAGCACTTCACACAGCCTGTCCAGGAATCTCAGTGCGGGCAGCTCACCTCTATCATCCGCAGCTCGCTCTTAGGGAGGTTGACCAGCTTGATCTGCTTCACGGCCACTGCCTCGCCGGTGCTCCAGTTGAAGGCCTTGTACACGGACCCAAAGGCGCCCTTGCCAAGGCACTCGCCCAGTCTCTGCGTTCCGTCAGCACTCTGCATCCTTTCAACCAGACATGGCTCCAATGCGGAGGAGCGAGGGAGTGGACGCACATAATCCTTCAGCCCCGGGTCCTGCACCGCCGAGCTCTCCCGCTGCCTCTCCTTGCGAGATGGCGTCCCCGGCATGGCCACCCTCTCCCGCGAGGCCACCACGGCGGGGCCTCGGCCATTGCTCGCGTGGTACTGCCGCTCGGGCGGCATCGCTCGTGTGCGTGAGTCGCGTTACTCGCCTGGCGCTATCTCCGCCAGCGAGACGGCGACGGCGGAGGTCGAAGTCGACGCTGACGCTGATGTTGATGGGGGTGGCCGGGCGACGACGGCGGGGACGGCACGGGGGTGAAGCGGCTCGTCGAGGAGATGGTCGTCGCATCCCCAGCCGCGGCACTGGTATCCTCTGCGCAGGCCGCACGCATTCGCCCCGTACAGCTGGCGAGCGTGGTGGTACGTTCCGTCGTTCCGGCAAGGGAGGAGGGGAGATTGAGGGGGCAGCCGGCTAGCTGGAAGTGTATCGCGAGGCGCAGGCGGCGGCTCGATCGTCGCATTCGACGGCGGCGGCAATGCCTTGGAAAGGGCAGGCAGCGGGCAGGATGTCGGACGAGCGAGCGGCAAAGAGGGCGAGGAAGAAGGGAAACGGAAGAACGAAGAGTTGAGACGGCAAGAAAAGAGACCGAAGGGCGTGCAACTGAAACGGACTGGTGCCCTGAGATGACGGTGTTGAGACAGGCGGGCGTGTGCGCCCCTCGTCAGCCCAGCAGCACCTAGGGATAGGTAGGCTCCAGCTTTCTTCAGGCGCTGCACGGGTACCTGAGAGAGGCCAGGTACCCGCACAGACGGCCGCGCTTTTGGTCCTTGTACCCCACACAATCGATGGCGATGATGATATCGATGCTCTGCAGTCCACCTTGCTTGGATTCTCTGTTTCCGTAGGTACCGTGCCGACCTACGGATGGAACATGTCTAGCATCAAGTCTCCGCGAAATGTCTCCGAGCCCTGGCGATAATTGGCCCGCCCTCGTCCAGGCACTCGGCACGTGCTCGTTCAGGCACCCGCCCGTGTTGCTGTTCTACCTCCCGGGTGCTTGTGCTGCATGGCTCTGTACCTGCCTAGGGCCTCTATGTCCTCGTACGGCCAAGGCCTGTCAGAGAACTCGATGCCCGCCACCGCATAAACAGCTCGACGGGGACTCCCGGCAGACAAGGCGTCATCAGCTTCATGTTCCAAGTCACTTCAACACTTGTCAACCAGGTACCTCAGGTACTCGTACGGGGCACAGAGAGGCTCAAGTACCCTACCTGGAGGTACAGAAGTCGCACCAAGTATTGCTGCAAAGATGGTTCAATTTCTGTCCCACATCGCACCAAGTCGCCTCGTTGATGGTCAGCCTCAGCTTCACAACCATCCACTATCCAGCAAATCCCAGTCCTACCGTACCAAGTGCTCCAGGCTCAAGCTTTTCCAGTAAAAACGCCTCGACATGCCGTCCACATGACCCCGGTCACATATGCCGTACACGCTATAATACAAAGTAGTCGTTCATCCGACTCCCCAAAACCCCTGTTCAAGTCACCGTCCAAGTCGAGGCAACACGCCTAGGACCGAAACAACCTCAACAGCGCCAAGCGCCGCGCCAAATCGCCCTACTCATTTGTCGTCGTCTCGTCTTGGGGCAGTGTCCGGCTGAGGCCCGCCTCAGCCCACCATTCGTCCGGAATGTCCTCCCTACGGGCAAGGCTGCGAACGATGCGCTGCATCCCTGACCAGTCCTCCTCTCCGCCGGCCGCCACGTTCTGTCCGGCTCCCGCAGATGCCTCCCGGTTCTGCCGCGCCTCCCGGTTCTGCCGCTCCTCCTCGGCGCCGCGTTCCTCCTCTGACGCTTCCACCAGCATGGTCCATCGCTCGGGCGAACGCCAAAACCCTGGAACGTTGCCGCGAGCAGCATTCTCGCCAGCGTTTCGAGCTCTTGGATTCCCTATCGAGTTGGCACGTGAATAGTCCCCCATTGAAGGATGCGAGTGAAGTCGAGGACGTGGGTCACCCCGCAGCATGCGAGCATGAGAGTACGCTGCGCCGGGGACTACGTCATTGCGATGATTTGGATCCAAGGGCGGGATTCCAGGGTGCTCGTTTCTCGAGAGCGGTCCGCGAGGGCGCATGCCCGGAAAGTGCACGTTCTCGTCGTCCTCGTCCATGTCCACGTCCGAATGCTCGCAGCCAGATTCATCGCACGGCGCATCAGGGCCGGGCTCGTCGTCGGCGGCATCTGGCGCCGAAATAGGCGTGCCGGAAGATGGGCCGGCGCTCTGGCTCTGAGATGCCGCCGTCGAAGCGAATGACGAGCCGGAACTGGGCGGCTGCGGGTCGGGAGTCAGCGTAGAGAAGAGGGTGTCCCATACTTCGGGGCTCAAGCTTCGCTCGCGGTCGCCGAGGCCATCGAGGCCCAGGGCCTGCCGGGCCGTCGGGCTTCGCCGATCGCGCACGCTGCGCAGGAGTCGCGCGTTGTAGCGAGGGCCGGCGGCAAGGGGGTTGGCCACCGGCATGGCACCACGCCTTCGCAAGACCTGGTCGTTGTGAGACTGGGCGGAGCTTCTCTGGAACGAACGCACGTCAGAGCTGTGGTCATACCGCGACGGAAGCGACGCGACCTGGAGCAGAGGAGTTAGCAACTAACGTGTCCCAGAGAAGAGTACGGGTGTAGCAGGGGCAGGAATCTCTAGGACGATTCCTGCTCCAGCGCGGCGCTACTCACGACTCGGGTTCGCCTTGCTCGCGCCGACCGAGGGTCAGCCGTCGGCCAACCGCGCTCCTGCGCGACCCGTGCCTCGGCCTCGATCTCGGCCTCGGCCTCAAGTCGACGAGCCGCCGGACGCCCGCTGCCGAAGAGAGAGGTCGTCTGCTCTTCGACATGCTCTCTGTGCGGCCTATTGTTCAAGGTCCGGTGCCACAGCGCTTCACGGGCTTCGCGAGTTTCCTGGAAAGAGGGTCTCGGGCCGGCGCTCAGGTCCAGAGGGGTGGGTGACTCGACCCAAGGCAGATAGCCGTCCTGGGCGGCACGATTCGTACGCGGTTGGGCTCGGCCGTAGATTCGAGCGCCGGAGGCCCTTGCGTGGTACTGCTCCGAGGCTCGAAACGGACGCCGTATACCTGCGTGGGTCGGAGAGGTTGCGGCACCCTTGCCCGCGGCCTTGGATGGAAGATCCGACTCGACAGGGGCAACAAAGAGTCTGTTAGTGGCATATTAGCACCCTTGTTCGGGGGCGTCGATGGATGATCAGACGTAAGAATAGTGCCAAAATGTGCTGATGCTAGGAGATGCCTGATGCATCACATGGCATTTTGGATCTGATGCTGCAATGCACGTCGACGAGGAAGATGGGCTGTCATCAAAGCGATGCATTGCCCACGGAGCCCGTAGAGTCATGACGCGCAACGATGCAGACACGCAGGGACTGGCAGCGCCCACGAGAGAACGAGGACAGCGGGAAGGGAGACTAACGGGAGACCCATGATGGATGCGACGGGTGACGACGGCGACGTGGGTGCGTGCGTGCGGACGAGGCAAGGCGAGGCAAGTCAAGTCGCGTCGCGTGAAGCAAGGAAGCGAATACCTCGGCCTGGCGTGTATTGGCGATGAGCGTGTCAGGCAGTCGCTTGTTGATGATAACGAGCGACCCAAAGGACGCAATCGCGAGGTCGCGATGATCCGTAGCGCGATGCGACGTGATGCAGAGAGGGTGGTGATGGAGGCGCAAGGCACGGTCCAAAATACACCAGCCGAGGACTCGTGCTGATCGAGATTCGTGGCCCCAGCAACAACAGTGTGAGAAAAATTCGACAGACCCGGAACGCAAACGCACGCGCAGACGCGGATGCAGACGCGGATGCAGTGGCAGACGCAGACGCAGAATTTGGGAGGCGGCGGTTGACGAAGGGAGAGGTGAGGGACGGGGGCAGAGAGACGCTGAGCAGGGGCGGGATGAAATCTGCGGAGGCGCAGGCCGTCCTGTGGCTGCTGCGTGGCTGTGCAAAATATTTGGATGAGTCGGTCTCAGCCGAGCCATCGCATCACCACCACCACCACCACGGTCCCTCTCGATTCTCTCTCCGTGGACGGTCATGACGGCCCCCTAAGGTAGCTGCCTCGCTCAGCGCACAGCGGCATGCCGTCCGCCAAGGATGTCAAGCGCGCCCTCGCCCGTATCCGGGCCGCGCTGCCGCGCGAGAGAACGGTCGCCCCGGCGCATCGCAACATCCGCCTCGGCCTCGACCGCATCGCGCGCGTCGTGCCCGCGCAGAGCTGGGGCGGCGTCCACGTCGGCGGGACCAACGGCAAGGGCTCCATCTGCGCGCTGCTGGCGGGCATGTTCCGGCTCTCCGGCATCAGCCACGGCACCTTCGTCTCGCCCGCCATCCCGGAGCGGCACCACGGCGTCACCGTCAACGGCCTGTACGTCAACAGGCGCATGTACGAGATGGAGATGGGCCACGTCGAGGCCGCCTACCGCCGCGCCGCCTCGGGCTGGCGCTTCGCCTCGGGCGAGGACCCCGGCGACCTGACGCCCTTTGAGCTGGAGACGGCCACGGCCTTTCGCGTCTTCGACAAGATGCACGTCAAGTACGGCATCGTCGAGGTCGGCATGGGCGGCGCCACGGATGCCACCAACGCCATGAGGCAAAAGGCCGTCACCGTCATCTCCAAGATTGACCTCGACCACCAGGAGTACCTCGGCAACACCATCGAGGAGATAGCCAGGGTCAAGGCCGGCATCATGCGGCCTGGCGTGCCGTGCATCGTCGATCACACCAACCCCAGCTCCGTGCTGGGGGTACTGAAGGCGCATGCGCAGAGCGTGGGCACGCAGATCAGCCCGTCGTCCAAGGCCATTCCTCTGCTGGCCGGCCTCGACCGGGACAGGTTCAAGCTGGAAGACTACGAGCAACAAAACCTCCTGTGCGCGACCTTGGCTTTCCGGCACCTATTTCCCCACCTGGACGTTGACCTCAACAGGCTCTTGGCCACCAAGCCTCACCTCCCTGGCCGAAAGGAGCACGTCAGCGTGACCGAGTTGACTGGCGGCACCCGCCAACAACCCGTCCTGGTGGATGGCGCCCACAACATGCTCGGTGTTGAGGCCCTGGCAACACACGTGAATAGCAAGGTACGCCAGGACGACCGGCCAGTGACTTGGGTCATGGGCCTGTCGGCGAGCCAGTCCAAGCCCTTTTCCAAAATGATTGAAACCCTCCTGCGGCCACAGGATAATCTGGCCTTTGTCGAGTACGCCCCCGGGCCCAACGACCCGCCAGCCGCTCCCGCCGACCTCGGACGAGGCATCGCAGGGGAGGTGCTGAAAGACGAATCTCAACTGTACGACGGCGAGCCCGACATCGCCACCGCCGTGCAGTGGGCCTGCGACAAGGCCGGCGAGGGGCCAGTCATTGTGACGGGCAGCCTCTACCTGATCCGGGAATTTTACAAGGTCAAGGGCGTCGAGCAGCGGAGGAAAACCGGTACGAGGCGGCCTGGCCGAGCCCAGCTCTGGCACTATACTCAACTGTCACAGGAGAGAGCCCTGACGCCCGAGGAAGCGCGCGAGTTTAAGCAGGCCAGGAGACACTGGTACCTGTCGCCCCTCAGGAACCCGACGTTTAGGGATGTGCAGAACGGCGGCAGGCCGCTGTCGCCAGCAGTCCCGGACAAGATACGGCGGCTGCAGCGGGCCGCGGCGCATCACAAGAAGCAGGCGGACGGGTATCGGAGCGCAATTAGGAGCATAAACAGCGACCTCGACGCAGAGTCGACGAGCGATGGGAGCAGCGCCCTGGACTTGAGTCAAAGTGTCGGGGAGCTGAAGCGGCGGCACGAGGAGCACCTCGGGGCGTACAGCAGGGCCATGTTCAAGATGCGCGGCCACGCCGCCGTGCCGGAGAGGAAGTACCTGAGCCACGAGGAGATTTTCGGGACGCCGGAGAAGCCCAGGAGGAGGATAACGTCATTGCTGCGGGATTTCGAAGACGGCGAGGCAAATGGAGGGTCTGCGGAGACGACCAAGGCCCTCGAACCAGAGGCGCTGCGTGCTCCTCGGGGACTTGGAGCAGAGGATGACCGCGGCCGGCGCGCATAGAAGCTGTTTTGTATATGCCAGGTGGAGAGCCGGATGGACTGTGCGTTGCGCAACGCGCGGCGGAGCGTCCGGAGTCTCATCCCGATACCTCCAATTCATCGTGCCACTTGTAACCTGATCGACCTCGCAGCGACATGGTCTTCTGCCTGCCCCCACCCGGCCCCCACGGCCACCATCACATGCGCCGTGATGTTTAAATCGTCCTCGCTCGCACTTATAAGTCGGAGCTGCTGCCTTTCACCTCCAACGTAGACATTGCCAAGTCAACAACAGCACCGCCATGCATCCATCGCACCTCATCGTCGTCTGCTGCCACGGCATCTGGCTCGGCGGCCCGTCCAAGGGCGCCGACGAGTCGGAGTGGCTCAT
The DNA here is from genome assembly GCA_002916505.1 of Tolypocladium paradoxum. Classification (NCBI taxonomy): domain Eukaryota; kingdom Fungi; phylum Ascomycota; class Sordariomycetes; order Hypocreales; family Ophiocordycipitaceae; genus Tolypocladium; species Tolypocladium paradoxum. The sequence goes on along the minus strand of PKSG01000374.1, from coordinate 489 downwards.
CGCGCCCTTCCAGCGCGGCGAGACGGGCACCTTTGCGCGGCACGCCGAGGAGGGCGTGCGGCGCCTGGCGCAGAGCCGCGGGGACTCGGTCCTCATGTTCTCGGGGTGCGTCTCCCGTCACCGAGCCGCCCGCCGGGCACGGATGGACGGACCCGCGAGAGCACACGTGCAGCGCTGACGACGCGTCCGCAGCGGCCCGACGCGCAACGAGACGGAAATGTCCGAGGCGCAGAGCTACGCGTACCTGGCCGCCCACAACGGCTACTGGGGCCTCCTCGCGGCGCCCGTCATGGACGACGACGTGGTGCTCGAGGAGCGCGCGCTCGACTCGTACCACAACGTGCTGCTCGGCCTGACGCGGTACCACGCGCGCTTCGGGCGCTGGCCCGCGACGCTCACGCTCGTCGGCCACGCGTTCAAGCGCCCGCGGCTGGAGGCGCACTGCGCGGCCATCGGCTTCCCGCCGGGCCGCGTGGCCTTTGTCGGCGT
>PKSG01000373.1:111488-147500 GCA_002916505.1 Tolypocladium paradoxum | reverse complement strand
GGCGCGCCCTCGGGCAGCACGCGCCCGCCGCCGCCGCCGCCGCCGCCGACGTCGTCGGAGCCCATGTTGCGCGCGAAGAAGTTGAGGCTGCTCGTGTACGGCTTGACCAGCCGGTCGTACTCCTCCGGGTTCAGTTTGACGTCGCTGTCGTCAATGTCCACGTCAATGTTCCACTTCTTGGCCAGGTAGCGCAGGATGTTGAGCGCCTGCTCGGCGAAGCGGTGGCAGGGCACCATCTCGGCGAGGTCGGCGATGCCCTGCTTGAGCGCCTCGGAGACGTGCGGGTCCGTCTTGACCACCACCTTCATCTTCTCCGCCGCAGACTCGGACGGGTCGGACCGGAGCGAGGCGGAGCTGATGGTGAGGTGCATGATGGTCGAGGTCAGCACAAAGTATGGCACAAACGACGGCGTCCTCTGCAGCGTGTAGAGCTGCGAGTAGGACGTGAGGAGGCCCTGGATGGCGTCTGCGGCCTGTGAGCACACGTCTCGCGGCGACACCTTGGACCCGGTGATGCGTAGTTTGATCAGGGGCCTGAAGAGCAGCAGGATGGCAAAGTGATAGTACATGCTGCGCCGAGGTTAGTCGCGGCCACCAGACGAAGGCGTGGCTTGCTCAGGTATACTCACTGGGCAAACAGCACGGCAGGGGTAAAGTTGTGCCCGAGCCGTAGAACCTCTGGTATCCGGTCGTACCAGTTCAGGTACTGTGTGTAGATGCTCAACAGGTCCCTCGCCGAAAGGGGCTTGGCAGGCGAGTGAAGAATGTAGAGCGACTCGTGAACCAGTTCGCTCAGCTCGCAGAAGCACTTGTACACCGACCGCACATTGGATGGCTGCTCGCACGAGCGTTGCAGCGGCGCACCTACACGACGTCCGTCAGCAAGCTCTGCTGCCCCAGATCGCCTCCGAAACTCACCGTCATCTGTGTAGGGGACCCAGAGCGACGCCTCAATATCACCGATTATCGCAGGCTTGGGTGGCAAGTGTGGGAAGCAGGAACACTGCGGCAACGACCCAGTCGCCAAAGACCAGGCACTGGCGGAACCGTCAGTACCGCGGCAGTCGAGCCCTCCAAGGTTCACTCACTGGTCCAGCGCAAACGCGCCCCAGAACGTAGCCGACTGCACGGCGAGTTCATCCTCGTCCCCCTCGTCGTGGATGCGGTGCAGACCCATCTCAATCGCTAGTCGTATGCTCTGACCCGCGTAGTGCCAACTCTCTGAATCTCGACCGCAACTAGCTTCTCGAATCGACATGATCCCCAAGGCTTGAATCGTCGTCAAGGTGTGATGGTCTATCTCCTGGTAAAACAGCCGCTGTGACTCCTTGAAGAAGTGATCACCGGAGGAGTACGGGTCGTTTGGGTTGGCCCTGGTCATGGGCTGCGTCGAAAAGCGGCACCCGAGGGCCAGCAGGGCGTTGACCAATATGGGCGAGCAGTATCGGTGCCGGCCGTCCTGGAAGTCCCGGAGGAAATGTTCCTTGCTGAGAGACGCAAACGTAGGATACTCCCAGCAAAAATAAAGCGCCAGAAGATGCTGCACGAGGTTGAAATCGCCGGTGATGGTCGTCCACGTCTCGACGGGGGACCTCATCTCTGGCTCGTTCGGGGGCGACAGGACCTGCTCCAGACCGCGGAATCTAGGCAGGCCGTCCGGCATTTGGTCGGTTTGCATGCTTTCAGCCCAGGACCCAACCCGGAATTGTGGCGGGCCGCGTATGTCCGGCGCCCAGCTCATGGCGTCTGGATGAGAGCCGCTCGACGTCGACTCGGCCTGGCTGTGCGACGAAAGGTGCCATGGGCTGTTCTGCCCCATCTCACTTCGCCTGGAAGGCTGCTGGGCCGCCACGGGACCCACGTCTTCCAGTCCGGGGCCGTTGGGAGCAAGACCGCCGCGTAAACCCCCGCCATGCGCGGCGGTCGGTCCGAAGCTGGGCCCGGCGCTGGTATCGCGGTCGCTGCGCTGGGACATGGCAGGAAGAGCCCCGCCGCCAGAGGGCAGCGTGGTGCCAAGCCATTCGGATATGTTTTCGATGGGCTGCCCACCGCGAAGGCGCCCCAGGACCTCTTCCCAGAGCTCCGGGCGGACGAGAGCCGAAAACACCACATCGCTGGAGCGCTGGCGGTGTCGCAAGTTATCGATTTCGTTGCGGAGGTTGTCTTTGGACTGGCGGACGGGGATTTCGTAGACGCACTCGACGTCCTTTTGTGACTTGCAGCGGGAGCAAGGTTTCCCTCCGTCGCACTGCAGAGCAAACCGTGTTAGCATGGACATGCAAACGCGCAGCGTGAACAACAGAAGATCGGGAACGACTGCAAGCATACCTTTGCGCGTTTCTTGCGGCACTCTGTGCAGGCATGGGGGGTCACGACGCCGAGCCCGCGTCTGCGCTTAGACTGCTGCGCGCCGGCCGCCGACGACCCAGATGCCTGGGCCTGGCCCGGGGTGGATTGGTGGGACTGGGCCGGCTGCGACGCCGACGCTGTCGTCTGAGGAGTGTTGCCAGTGCTGGCCCGGCTGGGGCCAGACGGCGTCTGGCTGCCGCTGTCCTCCCTGTCCATTGCCACAGCGCAACCGCCGGACCCGGTAGACGGCGACTCTTGGTGCGTCGGGCCTTACTGGTCTGCCTCGGGGACGATCCAAGGCCTTGTTTTGGAGCTTCTGTAGCGTCGCAAAGCGAAATACATTGTGCGCGGGAGCCGGTTTCATTCGGTGAGGCGCCCAGCTGTTCGAGGGGGGGCTTCGGGAGGAATGATGGTTGATCGTCGAGCAGTCGTCGTCGCGGTCGTACTCGCAGCGGCGGTCGGGAGGGAAGAAGGCAACAGAGGGAAAGGCGAGGTTTGGCGCGCGCAGAGGGCGAATGGGCCAATGTAGGCGTTGCGAATCTAATGAGGCACAGCCGTTGCGGCGGATCGCGAGATGAGGAGTCGAGTTGGTGTGATCAAGCGGCGATCACGGGCGTTTCCTCTTGCTCCGCAACGTACGCGGGACGGTAGGACGGCAAAGCTCACGTGCGACCTGGGACGGCGGGGGTGGCAGCAGATACGCCAGCGTGAATTGCGTCTCTGCACTCGAGCTTCCAGGCCACGGGAGAAGGTGAGAATTGCGATTGCAAGGCATGTGAGGCGGGAGGTGGTTGTGGAGGTTGTGGAGAGTGGCTTCAACGGCAAAGTAGCGATACTTGGAGCCCCACAGGAAATCCCCACTCGGCCGCAGCGCCGCCGCAAATTCTCCGGCAGCCCATGTACCCTGTACAGAGTACTCGTACTCTTTCGTCTGGGGTTGGATCGCAATCGCAGAATCTGCCATCACTCGTCCTCCGCTGTGTGGTATTCCATGATCGTCATGCCATGGCCATGTCACGATGCGCACCTGCAGCCATGGATTCTTGCGCTTCTCGCATTTCTCGCATGTGGCTGTCACAAGCTTCCATGGTGGGCAAGGGAGGCAGCTTGGTGGGTGGCTTGGTGTCCGTGTCTTCCGGCGCAGAGACCTTGGGCGTCTACACTGCAGATCTACAGTCGCACGAGTGCAATATCTTCATCTCCTCCGTGCTCAATGCTGTGTTACTCCAATCCGCTATCTGGCAAGCCTATCCCGACAGCCCGCTGTTTTCCTGACATGCCCTGACAACCTGGAACCATACAAACGCCATGCCGCCTGCTCGATGCCACGATCGGCCTCCAAACCATGCAAAATAAAATGGTAGTGATTGCTGGAATCCCCTCAGTCGGTTCTCAGCTTCTTTAATAACCCTTGCTAGGGCTGCGCCCGTACTTTATTGGGCTCAACTGTCGTTCGCCCTTACTTGGACTCCGTCGCCCTGATGGAGTGTAGTGATTCAGCGCCGGCTTCAAGCTCAGGGGCGACGAGTCTGTATCTGTCCCCTCGTCGAGCATCGCACGACGCTGCATCCTCGGTGTCTGGACCGGGACCAACATGTACCCAGGCGTAATGTCTGGGGATCTCGCCGTGTCAGGGGCCGTGCTGCCCGTCTGCACCGGAGCAGACGGGACTGGCTTGTGTCCGCTCTGTCGGCCGAGCGACCCGACGTTGACCGTCGTGCATACCAAGATGAAAGCCAGGACAACGCCCTGTCACATGGTTAGCATCTTCCAATCGCAAGAGAGAGACGACAAAGCCTTACCCAAGCTTTGAGATGCATCGCTTCCGAAAACTCGTTGATAATCTCGGCCACTTGCTTCGCGGTGACCTTGACCCGCAAGATGGACTCTGGGTTCTGCATCATGCAGTCATACCACTCCTCGCACATAACCCTCAGAGCTGGCCGGTCCTTTTTTGCGCATTCATTCATCGTGTACTGCGTCTGGCATTCCGTCATCTTGCTCATGAGCTCCTGGCGCGCAATGTCGTTGGCTTTGTAAATATCGCTGCGCACGGTGCTCACGACGGACCAGCCGAGATAGGCCACGACGGAGACGAGAAAGAGGTTGGCGCCAAATTGCATCCAGCGCTGCATGTGATCTGGAGCGTTGGGGTACTTGTTGAGAAAGTGGAAGAACAGTTCGAAAGCACCCTTTTGCTCGTTCTGCCCATCCTTGCTCTGCGACCGTTTCGAGGTCCGGGGACCGACGCTGGTATCCGAGTCCGAGTCCCATGCGTCGCTGTCCTGCTCGTGACGACGACGGCCGACGCTGCCCACGTCCCTGTCGTAATTGTGCCGTTTTCGCTTCCGTGCCCCAACTGACAGGTCCCTGTGTCCTCGAATCTCCCCCTTTCCAGATGCGTGTTTCTTAAAGGAGAGCCCTGACCTGGCATATCGAGTCGCCTTGTCGATTTTCAATGGCATGATGGTGCCGCCCATGTTCGCATCCGTCCTATGGTCTGCCTCGGGTGTGTCGTTGGGATAATCGGATGCCTCTGTCACCGCTGGGCTGTCTTCGGCTCCCGAGACTTCCGAGAGCACCACTTCGTCGACCGGACGCCTTGGGGTCGTGAATGCAGGGTTTCGGAAGGGAGGCGCGACGTTTCTGGACGGCAGCTGAGGGGTGAATCGAGAAGCCTGAGGAGGCGGTGGCTGAGATTTCGAAGGTGTTGCTGGGTTGGCAAATGGGTTGCTGGGGCGCGAAGCGGACTTGAACGGAGAGCCAAACACTGGGGCAGAAGTCAGCCAGCTGCCGACTTGACCTTGGCTGAAAGGTAGGCGGAATGGTCCGTGGTCGAGGCTGCAGGACACTCACGGTTTCTCGATGCGCCGTTCGCAGCTTGTGCGAAAGGGCTGGTGGGGTCAAAGGGGCCCCGGTCCTGGTATTCCCAGTCCATGGGGCCCTCAAAGCTCCTGGACTCCATGGCTGCTTGATCGCCACGGATGTCTGCGTGTCGTGATGTTGAATCCAAGCCAGTGGTAACCAAACAGCCAAGTAAACAGATCGCGTGTGGGGCCTCAGGCACACCGTGCGCTTATGTCAGCACGCCTGATTCTCCATTCCCTACGGGAGGCTCTTGTTGCATCCAGCTAGTGCAACAATCCTCCAAGACGATTCACCTTCTGCAGCTTCATTTCAGCCGCCCATCCGACGCCGTTTCCTGGAGAGACATCGAATTTCAGCTTTGCTGGTGGCGAGATAAGGCTGCTGCCGACTTGATCTTGATTTTCACCCCAACCACCGATTCGCCCCACTGCCGTCAGCCAGCGGCACAGAGACAGAAGTCTTCAACATGTCCGACGTGGAGTCGCCTGTCGGCTCGCCGGTCAACGAACCCGTTGACGATGGGCAGGAGCAGGAGGTACAAGATGAGGCTGCCGCTGCAGACTCTGACCGCGACTCAGACCTCCTCTCCGAAATCGACGAGAATCAGTTCGAGGACTACGATCCCGAGACGGCCAACATCGAAGACCGCCCGGTCGACATTGACGAAGATGCCGCGCGCACCCTCAAGGTGACAAAGCGGAAGCGTGCAGATGGAGTTGCTCCAAAGAAGCCAAGGGAAGGCCGCCGGGAGAAGAAGCGGCGAGACCGTGATGACATCCCCGTCGAAGAGGATCCCGAGGCGGAGGGAGGCCAGACGCAACGACGATCGAGACGAGCTGCCGACGGAGAGAGACGGCGGGGGAAGGCCGAATCGTCCCCTGCGGCCGAGGTCCAGGAAGAGCTCAGCCCCGAGGAGAAGAGGAAACGTGCCGTCGACCGTGCACTGGACGCCGCCATCAAGAAGCCCAGCAGCAAACGCAAGAGGAAGGATGAGATTGTGCGTGTGAATCTGCTGCTTTGGCATATCATTGCTGACAGCCGATGCAGGATCTAGACAACGCGATGGATGACCACTTGGCGGACCTCAAGCTCCGAATGGAGCAGGCGTGCGTGGACGATAACGCGGCTCGTCAAGTTGGTCAGCCAGCCATCCACAAGCTGAAGCTTTTGCCCGAAGTCAACGCCATCCTCAATCGCAACGACGTTCAGCACGTGGTGCTTGATCCCGAAACAAACTTCCTGCAGAGCGTCAAGTTTATCCTGGAACCCTTGAATGACGGGTCTCTGCCGGCATATAACATCCAACGCGACATCTTCACGGCGCTGACGCGACTGAATCTTGAAAAGGAGACGCTCCTGAGCAGTGGTATTGGAAAAGTGGTGCTGTTCTACACTCGCAGCAAGAAGCCTGAGCCTAGCATAAAGCGGATGGCCGAGCGATTGCTTGGAGAATGGAGCCGGCCCATTTTGAAGCGGACCGACGACTACAAGAAGCGACAGATTGAGACGCGAGAATTCGACTACCAGTACGTGACCGTTGCGTGGATCCTGGAGATGGTTTGGCTGACAATATCACAGGGCCGCGAAACTCGCCCAGCGGCAAAAGTCAGGCTCCCAGTTCAACCTGACCCAGCGCCCAGCCCAGTCGGCGCGCGAGGCGTTCCTGGCCCCGACGGGTGCACACAACCAGGCGCGCATGGCCAGCCTTCCTTCGAGCTACACCATCGCGCCAAAGAGCACCTTTGACGGGTCGCATACCCAGGATCATCGTCCCCTAGGTGCGAGCGGCATGGAGGCGTTTAGGAGGATGACGCAGAAGAACAAGAAGCGGGCCTGATTGGGATGCCCTCGGACAGAGGCACAAGGGTCAACAGTTTATGGAATTGGGGTCCGGCGTTTGGCAGTATCGGAAGGCTTCTGAGACAGCACGGTTGCTTGCGGCAAAGGAACTCGCTTGGCGCTAGGTTGACTGCTATTCAACTCATCACCTGACGTGCAAGGGCGAGTGGCGAAGAAGAAGGGGTGTACATTGTCGAGAGCAGAGGCAGTGAGACTGACGCGGTGCTCGGACAGGCCGATATGTATGTATGTTAGCCCCTGCTCTGTGGAGACGGCGCATGCTCTCAACTGCCCTAGGTGGGGCATGGCTCGCGATAAAGAAGCATGGTTAATCGATTGGCTGGCCGTTGGCCCGTTGGGGAGTGCTTTCGGTGGTAGCGCCATGTGACGGTAGCAAGCAAGCTATCGGCGACGCGACGATGAGCTGGCAACCCCTCCCCAGATGTTGAGGTAGAGGCCGAGAGGTTGATGTTGAGTGTCCACAATAGGCATTCGAATTTAGGCACTCGGATTCTGGGCTTGAAGTCTTATGTTTGTCAATGTGTACGTTGTTTGACCTGGGGTTGGCTCAACGACCCTGCCACCAGGGTGACGTCAACGGATCTGGATGGCGTGGGGCCTGTGACCACGATGCCAGGCATGCAGGCCTAGCGCGCCAAAGGCATTGGCGACAGGCGATGCTTTGCAGCATGCACGATGTCATTACTATGTAGATTGCTGAACTGCTGGTTCGCACAGGCACAGCGCCGTCAATAAGCAGCGTCCTTGTTCGTTGCGAGTTATGTGCGGGTGCCTATGCCGTCAACTGGCACTTGAGTCAGCGAGGTGAGCCGTCGGGTGTCGTAGCCGCCCCCGTCATCGAGGTTAGGTTGCCGCCGCACCCGCTGCCGCCACTACATGGAGCGGGCAGGGCAGGCACGGCGGGCGGATGCATGCGCCAACTGCCAAGTGCGACGCACCTCGACGAACCGCTGGAGGCGAAACGAACCTGCTGCAACCAAGCTCGGCCCTTGTATCACCTCGCGCAGCCTCAATATTCTGCGACCGACCGTTGGCACAGCCGCAGAGCTCGGCGACGTTGAAGCCAGCGTCCTTGCTTGTCTGAACGCTCTTGCGCTGCTGTGTGGGTGACGAGGCCCCGCCACTTGCATCCTACGAGTACGGACTGCGGATGCGGGCATCTACTTGTCGTAACCGTCACAGCCTCGGACCGTTGTCGCTCCGCTAGGTGAGTCTCTCTGTTCTGCTACTTGGCTGCGATCCCATGCTGCACACGAGCCGACGAAAGCCCACGCCAGCTCGGATCAATGTCGCACGGCAGACGGGCGCAAGGCAGCCGTCGCCTGTCGGTGTGTCTGCGCACGCTGATCTGGCTGAGCAAGTTGGGTGGGCATGCGCCGCGGCGCAAGCGGTCTCCTCTTCATCTTTACACCCGGCCATTGCTCTGCGCGCATCCCCTTTGTTGATGTGCACCTTGTCCCTGCACCTAATGAAGCCTGCCGTTGTTCGTCGGGTGTTGCCATGGAGCGGCTGCAGCTGACAGCGTCGTCGCGAAGAGAAACAGGCTCGAGCAACGGCCATTGTTCCCCCACCAACGACGCTGGCACGAGCGACCAGCCGCGAACGCGCGAGCGCATTGTCGCCGCCATCGCGTTGCATTTCCGCGCCCATCGAAGACGGCGAATGCTCTGTCCTGCTGCTTCCTGCGCATCGTCTGTGTGCGCCGCCATCGACCGATCCCGACGGCGACGGCGACGGTGACCCCGACTGCCCCGCGCTCGACCTGATTGACATCGGGTGCATCGTCGACCAACACCCAGCTGCAAGCACTCGATCTTCCTGACCGCCGCAGCAGCGACTTGATACTGGCCCGACGGCCTCGCGACAAGGACCATGGACGGCAGCCAGCCGTCCGAGGGCCAGACGCCGCCACTTGCTTCGGGGGAGAGCCCCAACGGCAGCGGCCTCGTGGCCAAGAAGCGCAAGAAGGACGGCCTGAAGCCCATCATCACCACCGAGGGCGGCCAGCCGCTGCAGGACGACGACGCCGAGCAAGGCCAGCCAGGGTGCGTGTGACTTGATTTCTTTGTTTCGTCTGGTCTCGTCTCGTCTCTTCTTGCCTGCGCGTCTTTTGCATCGATATCCCGACAATTGCGCCGAGAATCCGGCATCGTCGGATCGTGCGTCGTCTGCCGTGGCTGATGCGCTGACGGCGCGTCGATGGCTATTTATGGCCTCGCCACGTCTCCATCCCATCGTCTTCACGCATGGCCTGTCTTGCTTTGATCGCTGCCGGCTAGGCCCCGGCTTTGTCTGCCGGCCTCGACGCGCATCTCTGGTAGACAGCAGCAGCCCGTCTTCCGCGCGGGTTGCTAGGCGTGCAATCATCCACAGCAACATCATCGTGCAGCGAGTGCTGCTGCGGGGCACGAGGCGCGCACGCACGCACGCAACGGAGCCCGCCCTGAGTTGGAAGCTCCAGCCGGCGCCCGCCGCCCACCTGGCGTCGAGCTCTCCCGTCCGCCAATGAGGCCCGACCCCATCCAGGCTGTTGATGCCGATTCCATGCCAATGTCGCTGGAGCTGGGCGGCTGTGCATCGTGGGCTGCGTTTCATTGCTGGCGATGGACTGGACATCCAATGGTGCTGCGAGTGCGCTGTACCCCGTGCGCTAGCAGCCGTGGAGAGCGAGAGCTCCGTCCATGGCCCTCCCTACCTGGTACCTAGAGGTAGGACGGGCAAACAGGCGCGCGCCGAGGCCGGGTCGGGTGCTTCTCCTCCCACCCTTTCGCAGAAGTGGAGATGCGGCCTGCGGGCGAGAGTGTTGAGCCTGGCATTGTCCGTCCGTCTCCCGTCCCGCCTCATCCCATCCCAGCCCAGCAGGCCTTGGGTTCACTGCCTCGTCTCGCACACACACTTGCTCGCCTCCCCATCTCCAACGACCTCCCTCGCCCGTCATCCTTCACGACCCTCGCGTCGAGCTTCGACAGTGACGCGCGCAGGGCTTTTGGAGCGTCCTCGTCCGTTTCACCTTCTACCGGCGGCCGCTTGGGTGCGGCTCGGGCCATGTCGACACGATGAGCTTCCTCAAGTCCAGGTTCCCCTCCCTCTCCAGCCGCCTCTCTCTCTGCGTCTCGCTCCTGTGCCATGACCGACCGCTGCTCGCCATTTGCCGCCAGCGCCCATTTGGCTCTGCGATCCTCTAGTTGCCTTGCCTTGCCCCTCTAAGCGCCCCCGCCATCCCACCAGCAGCAGCACCACCAGCATCACCACCACCCTTCTTCGTTTTCGCACCCACCGCCTCTCCTCGCCGCCGCGATCGCAGCCGTCGCTAACCCGTGTCCCCCATGCCTCGCAGATCGCATCAGTTGTCGGGCGCAATGGCTCCGTCGCCGTCGTCATCGTCCGTCGACGACCCCGCCGAGAACACGGCCGACGAGGAGGATTCCGAGGACTACTGCAAGGGCGGCTACCACCCCGTCCAGATTGGCGAGAAGTTCAAGGACAACAAGTACACGGTTGTGCGCAAGCTGGGCTGGGGCCACTTCTCCACCGTCTGGCTCTCGCGCGACAACAGCAACGGCAAGCACGTCGCGCTCAAGGTGGTGCGCTCCGCTGCGCACTACACCGAGACGGCCATCGACGAGATCAAGCTGCTCAACAAGATCGTCCAGGCCAAGCCCGACCACCCCGGCCGCAAGCACGTCGTCAGCCTGCTCGACTCGTTTGAGCACAAGGGCCCCAACGGCACCCACGTGTGCATGGTCTTTGAGGTCCTCGGCGAGAACCTGCTCGGCCTCATCAAGCGCTGGAACCACCGCGGCATCCCCATGCCCCTCGTCAAGCAGATCACCAAGCAGGTCCTGCTCGGCCTCGACTACCTCCACCGCGAGTGCGGCATCATCCACACCGACCTCAAGCCCGAGAACGTCCTGATCGAGATTGGCGACGTCGAGCAGATTGTCAAAAAGGTGGTCAAGAACGACCCGGCAGACAAGGAAAACAACCGCAACGGCCGTCGGAGGCGGAGGACACTCATCACCGGCAGCCAGCCGCTACCGTCACCCCTCAACGCCACCTTCAACCACGCCAACCTGTTCCCCTCCGTGGGATCGCAACCCAGCCTGGCCGGAGTCCTCGGCGAAGGTGCGTCCACTATCGTCGCCGTGCGGACGATTCCAGCTGACGTGTGAATAGGAGCTGGCGGCAGCAAAGAATCACCCCCCAAATCCCCCGACGAGTCGCAAAAGCAGCGGGAAAAGTCTGCGTATGTTGGCCATGGGGACGGATTCAAGTCTTTTGGTGCAAGGTTGCTGATCTCTCCGTCTCTGCGCAGGGATATCCTCACTCGCGAGGTCTCTGGCATCTCGCTCGACAAGTCCAGCGGTTCCTCGACCGGCGAGAAGCGCAAGGCTGAGGACTCGCACACCTTTGACGTTATCAGCGTCAAGATTGCGGATCTGGGCAATGCGTGCTGGGTGAACCACCACTTCACCAACGACATCCAGACCAGGCAATATCGCTCCCCCGAGGTTATTCTCGGATCCAAATGGGGTGCCAGCACCGATGTCTGGAGCATGGCTGCCATGGTACGCGGCGCCCCGTCCACCCACCGCTCATTAGACCCTTGCCCTAACCTGCCGCAGGTATTCGAGCTCATCACCGGCGACTACCTCTTCGATCCCCAGTCTGGCACAAAGTACGGCAAGGACGACGACCACATTGCCCAGATTATCGAGCTGCTGGGTCCATTCCCCCGATCGCTGTGCCTGAGCGGCAAGTGGAGCCAGGAGATTTTCAACCGCAAGGGCGAGCTGCGTAACATTCACCGACTGCGACACTGGGCGCTACCCGACGTGCTGCGGGAGAAATACCACTTCAAGGAAGACGAGGCGAAGCGAATCTCGACCTTCCTTACGCCGATGCTGGAGCTGGTGCCCGAGAAGCGGGCCAATGCGGGCGGCATGGCGGGACACGGCTGGTTGGATGACACGCCTGGCATGAAGGGCCTCAAGATCGAGGGCCTCGAGGTCGGCGGCAGGGGCGAGGGCATCGACGGATGGGCGACGGAAGTGAGAAAACGATAAGGGGTTGGCAAGCTCACGGACGACGGCAACGTTTACGCCAAGGGCCGCGTGATTATCGCCCTCGTCGCTGCGTTTACTCTGTTGTCTGCCTGGCGGGGGCTTCCAGGGCCCCGCATGTCACGACTGGAGAGCGAGGGGTGGAGTGAAGGGCGGGCTGTATGGAAACCAGTACATGTTGTTGCTGCCTTTATACGTTGGCTACCGACGGGGGGATATGTAGCTCTGCCGTGGAAGTGAGAGGGTGGGTGGCTTGCCCTTTGTTGTCTTTCGACGGATGAATGGGATCAACGAGGCATGATGGATGGTCGGACCAGGACAGGACAGGGACTGATAGATAGACTTTGCACATGACCTTGGTTCTGCGAGAGCAGGTGTTGGGGTTTTTCTTCGTGATTGCGTCTCTTTGGCTATGATGATTGTGTTGGTGATGGTGATGGTGATGGGGGAGAGAGAGGGGTGGAGTAATGAGGGATGACGCGAGGTGAACATGACATGACGGCGGTAGATGCTGTATACACTGCTACGCTGCCTATACGGTAATCAGAGGTGATCTGCTGGAACCGGTGCGCCTTGTTTTTGATGCCGGTGGTCTCGCTGGGCCTCCTATCCACCTGGACCTCAAGCCAGAAACCCAATACGATGAGAAAAGAAATAAAGTCACACGGGCGCCGTGCTCTGCCGGAACTACTTGTTCCCCTTGCCACGCCGTGCTCTCAGGCCCGCGGCTGGTCCGTCTAGCACCCCCTCAGCAGCATCACCTCCCTCGCCATCGTCCTCGGGCGCCTCAATCCCCTCATCCTGCTTAGCGTCGTCGTCAGCCGCCGCGAGCACCTCCCTGACGATGCGCTTCCCCTCGTCCTCGGCCTCGCCGTTGGCGGCGCCGCACGCCATGCACCGCCAGACGCCCAGCTCGGCGAGGCTCCGCGTGCCGGGGGGCGCGCGGCCATTGACGAGGCGGCAGGCACGGCAGATGAGGGCGATGCGGTTCTTGGGCGCCGTCTCGTCCTCGCCGAGGAGGACGTCGAAGATGCGGTCGTACCAGTGGGACTCTGGCGCGGCGGTCGAAGGCTGGGTGGTGTATGGCGCAGAGGAGAGAGGAGGGTTGGAGAAGGCGTTGGGGGCGAATTCGGCGCTGGGGTCGAGGGGGTTCGTGGGTGGTGGTGGGAGAGGGCTGCTTTGTTGGGGTTGCGGAGTGCTGGGTGTTCCTGGGGGGCCATCGAGGCGCTGGATGTTGGCTGTTGGAGGTGGTGGCATCGTGGTCCGGGCGGGAGTGCCCTTTGCGCTGCCGCCTTGTGTTGGTTTCTTCCCTTGGCCGTCCCCTTGGCCGTCTTGCTTGTTCTTGGGCTTGCCCTCTGCGCCGCCGTATTTCTCGATGAGCTCCATCGTGGAGTCGTACTTGGTCGCGTCCTTGAGCTTCTGTATCGTCTTCGCGCGCTCCTCCTGCTGCTCCTTGAGGCGAGCCGCGAGGCTCCCGACGCGGAAGTTAAAGTACGCGGTTACCAGCCTCCGCGTCACGTAGATTCTGTGCACAAGAGGCGGTCAGTCGGGGCGGCGTGCTTGAAGCATCAGGGGAGGCGTCGCACAGAACCGGGCCGCCGGCCATGCCCGTCCACTCGGCGGCGCCGAGGTTGTTGTAGCCCACCACCAGGAGCAGGACGATGGCGTAGACGGTGTAGGCAAAGGCGAGGTACAGCGTCCAGAGGACCTTGACGCGGCGGGCGCTGGCCCGCATGCGCTCGAGGCGGGACTGGGTGTCGGCGATTTTGGCGGACAGCGTCGAGAGGGTCTTTTCGAAGGACGCGGTGGAGGACGAGTCGCCCTGCTACGCGGTTAGCTATTTGGGGTCTTGAGCGCGCTGGGGAGCTCGACGAGGCGACGGACCTTCCAGGGCCAAAAGGACACCATTTTGGCGGGCTCACTGGACGAGCGCCACGTAAAAGACGACGGCCGCAAGGCGGAGAAGTAGAAACAAAGGGGAGAAGAGGGAGTTTCGTGAGCGAGCTGGTGCATGGATCTTGGTGTTGGAGCAGAGGACGTGACCTCATTGGGGGTGGCGGGTGCTGGGCCCAAGCCACGGCAGGACGCGCATGAGCCACAGCACATTGGCAGGTACAGGTGTGCAGAGCAACATCCACCGGCCACCGCGCGATCACACTCGCTGCAAGCAACTCACGATCCCTGGCTGCTGTCGCAAGGGCGCAGCTGTAAACGCCGGTTTACGTTTCGCAGCTCCATCTCTTTCTCCTGTGCAGGGTCTCCTTTATGCACGCCTTTCTCCATGCATGCGCAGCAGAGGCGTTGGTAAACGACGTGCCGAGGGCCGTGGAAGAGCACCATGTTTCAAGTCAGTCGCCTGCGCATGACCCCGGCACCTGCGCCCACCCGCTCTGCATGCTAACATGCTGTACGAACACAGAGAATACGAGGCGCCATCGACCGGACCATAGCGGAGGAGCAGGCCCGGCAGGCCAAGACGGTGACCGACAGCGCGACGCCGTCGAGATCCGCGTCGACGTCGTCTCGCGGCGGCGCGGCGGGGAGCAAGCGCGCGCGAGGAGCGAAGAAGCCGTCTGCAGATATCACGGACGCCGCGCCGAATCCCGATCCCGCCGTCTTCGAGGCGGCGTTTGTGATTGACGACAGCGACGATCCGAGTCGGGCTGGCACGCCTAAGCCGCCCCCCCTTGACATGGATGGCGATGCGGAGGCGCCGAGGAACGGCGCGGAGGGCGAGAAGCGGGAGAGCGAGAGGAGGGCCAACGATGGGGAGGAGAAGGGCAGGGGCAATGGCGAGCATGTCAAGACGGCGTCTGCCGCCGCGGCGGCCCAGGAGCTGACGCCAGAGGTCAAGCAGCGGTTGCGCAAGCTGGAGAAGCTGGAGGCGACGTATCCAGGTGAGATGCTGCGACACCGCTGTCGGATGGACGAGTCTCTAACCCATCTGCGCAGAACTGCTACGGTCCTACAGAGTCGCCCACAAGCGCGCAACTGCCATCGAGCCGTTCGAAAAGGCCCTCCGTGAGAATACACCGCTCACCTCCATCGGCGACCCAGAGGCCTTGGTCGAGTACCTGAACCAGCTGAACCTGCGGGGCGACATGGTCATGGAGGAGCTGAAGAGGGTCTCGGCGGACAAGGACGATATCAAGAAGAAGCACGACGAGGCTCAGGAGCGGCTGAAGACGGTGCAGGAGGAGCTTGATGCGATCAGCGCGAGAAAGGCTGCGGACGCTGCGACGGAGGACACTGATACACCCAAGACTGCCGAGGCTGCGGACGAAAAGGCCCCTGCACAGGCCAAGTCGCCGGTGTCGTCAGTCATTGGCATGTTCTCGCCAAAGCAAAAGGCCCAGGATGCTGCCAAGGACAACTCAGAGGGCGAGGACTTCTTTTCCTACGACGACGAGATTCCCCAGCTGCAAGCCGACGTCGCGGCCAAGTCTGAGCAGATTGAAGGCCTGAAAACCGAGGTCGAGGGCCTTGGGAAGGAGCTCTTGGTCGTCAAAGAGAACAGCGCGGGCCTGGTGACGAGCCTGGAGAATGCGACGAGGGAGCTGAGCGAGTCGCGTGATGCTGTCGCCTCGAAGCAGTACCTGCAGACGCAGTTGGATGCGCGCAACACGGAGATTGCGAGCTTGACTGAGCGACTTGACAAGGCGCAGGCGCAGCTAAAGGAGCTCGAGGAAAAGGCGCGGGAGGCAGAGGGGGCTGGCGCGTCCAAGATCAAGGAGACTGAGACGTCGCTGGCAGCATCTGACAAGCGAGCCGCCGAGCTGGATGCTGAACTTGACAAGGCCAACGCCGCAAAGGCTGTCTCGAAGAAGCTCATCGACGACCTCAATACTCAGATTGAGGGTCTGAAGAAGGAAAAGTCTGCGGCCCAGGGCAAGATCGAGGACCTCTCCAAGAAGCTCGAGGCGCGGCCGTCTACGTCGGCACCCGCTCAACAACCCGCCGAATCTGCTGCGCCATCCGGTGGTGCCTCGAAGAAGAAGAACAAGAAGAAGAAGGGCAAGGGAGGCGCTGGCGGAGCCGCGGCAACGACAGCCGTGGAGGAGACTGCAGGCGAGGCTGCGGAACAGGCGGCGGATTCTGCCGTTGACGCACCCGGAAACGCAGCTCCGGAAGCCGAGATTTCCAAACTCAAGGACGAGGTCAAGGACAAGGACAGCCTCATTGAACGACTGTCCACGAAGCGCAAGACGGAAGAGGACCTCCGCGAGGAGATTGAGACGATGCAGGAGAATCTAATCAACATTGGCCAGGATCACGTGGAAGCCAAGGAGAAGATCAAGGAGCTGGAACAGGAGAAGGCGTCTCTGAAGAGGCATATTGCCGAGCTGGAGGAGAAGATGGGCTCATCGGTGTCGGATGCTGCCGCGAGCACCAAACTACAGAGCGACATGGACTGCTTGCAAAAGGAGTACGACGACCTCAAGGAAAATTCGGCCACGCTGCAATCGGACCTCGGTGCCGCACAGCAGCTGGCGCAGAACCGGTTCAAGGACCTGTCGGAGCTGCGAGAAGTGCTGCAAAAGGCACAGCCGGAGCTCAGGGCGCTCAGAGAGGAGTCTGCGGAGCTCAAGACCGTCAAGGAGGACCTCGCCGTCAAGGTCAGGGAGCTCATGGTGGTGGAGAAGAGGGGAAAGGACCTCGAGCGAGAAGCGTCGCGGGCCCAGCAACTCTCGACGGAGCGCGAGGCGGAGGTTAACACCCTTCAAGAGAAGCTCAAGGCCGAGGGCACGGCCAAGCAGCAGGCGGACGAGGGCAGGCGCACGGCAGAACGAAACCTGCGACGCGCAGAAGCTGACAAGGTCGAGCTGAGCGCCAAAGCCGAAAAGGCAGAGCGGGAGCTGCAAAAGGCGCAGGACGAAGTCAACAAGCTACGGCCACGGGTCAAGGAGCTGGAAGAGCAGCTGCACAAGATGAAGCGCGAGAAGACTGCGGCACTGGAGGAGGCCGAGTTCAAGTCGCAGCAGTACACCAACGCACAGGGCCTGCTGAGCAGCATGCGCGACCAGACGGCCGAGATGTCGACGCAGCTCAAGGAGTCCAAATCGCAGGCCGAGTCGCTCGAGGAGGAGCTGGCCGAGGTTCAGCGGCTGCTGCAGGAGCGCACGAGAGAGGGAGAGACGATGCGACGGCTGCTGGCCGACGTGGACGAACGGGCAGACGGCAAGGTCCGGGACATGAGGGGACGCATGGAGGCGGCGATTGAAGAGCGGGAGCGGATCGAGGACGAGTCGAGCACGCTGGCGAGGAGGAAAGCGAGGGAGACTGAAGAGCTGAAGCACAAGATGCGCGAGCTGGAGCGCGAGGTCAAGACCCTCGGCCACGAGCGGGACGAACTCGAGGAGCGGCAGCGCGAGTGGAAGCGCAGGAGGGAGGAGCTCGAGGCCGTCGAGTCCAAAGCCGAGGCCGAGACGGAGGAGATGCGCATGGCGGTCTCGCAGCTGCGGTCCGCGCTCGACGCCTCGGAGAAGCAGCTGCGCGACAACGAGAAGCAGCGGTCGGAGCTGCGCCGCATGCTCGACGACTCGCGGCAGCGGTACGAGAAGATTGCGCGGGACCTGAGAGCGGCGCAGCAGGCCAAGGGCTCGTCGACGCGCACATCAACGGAATCGACCCGAAGCGGCGCCAACGGCGGCGGGGCGTCGGACACCATGTACCTGAAGACGATCCTGCTGCAGTTCCTGGAGCAGAAGGACGGGCGGCTGAGGGCGCAGCTGGTGCCGGTGCTGGGGAAGCTGCTCAAGTTTGACAAGTGAGTGCCCCTTTCGGCTATGGCGACGAGGTATGGGTGCTAATGGGAATTAGGGCGGATGAGCAGAAGTGGTTGAATGCGGTGCAGCACATCGAGGTGCGGTGACATGGGTATCGCTCGGGCTAGGTTGAGGATTGTGGGCATGGTTATGGTGTATTTGTAGGGAAGCACGGGTGAAGGTACAAGTAGAAATGCTCGGTATTGTCCAAGGTGCTTCTCTGGTGTTTGTTGGCCAACTGCAGCTTCCAATGTAGACTGGCACTGAGGTATCACAGGCTCACAGGTATCATTAAGCAACGCTAGATCCGCAATTGGGAGACCACGCAGGTAGGTAGGCTATAGCCTCTAGCTTTGCTTCTTTATGGGAATAGAGTTTCGCTTTATCCCGCCGTGCTCATGGTCACAGATGTACGCCATAAACGGCACAGTGTACATCACGGGCTGCTATAAAGACAAGCTCGACCGAAATTAGATTTATCATATTACTGCCATTGCTTCGATACCGTTGAATACATATGGTGTTAATGATTCGAGATCCAAGCGAGTCATGTCCAGGTCGAGCAGAGTCGCCAACAGAGTCGCCAGGGCTGGCGCCAGCAGAGTTGGCCTTGGTCCTGGAGTTGAAACTTGGGCTTGAGCGGAGCACTGCAATGGCAGAACTCAATTGATTAACGGACATGGTGATTTACCTTCAAGATGCTGATGGCGGTCCGTTCCGTCATACCTTGATGTCCAGCTGCCGTGTGCGCCCATCAAGGTGCGATTCTCGAAAGAACCAACTCGGCCTCTCTGCCCGTCAGGGTTCTCAAACCAGCTGCAAGCTTGCCGTTGTTTCTTCGGAGGTCCGCTCAGCCAAGTTCGCAAGTCTTGCGTTCTGATCCTCTCCTTCTGCGTCAGTTGTATTCACCGGTTGCAAAGCCAGCAGCCAGCGAAACAAGGAAAAAAGAGTCTCCAAAATGAAGGCAACGGAAGAGGTGTACGACGTCATCATTGTCGGAGCTGGTCCCTGTGGACTCTCCACCGCAGCCCGACTGAGAGAGCACACTCCGGCTGCGCTTTTTACAGATGAGGAGCATCGCAGATATCACTGGATCGGCAAGTATGGGAACAAGGTAACCCTCAAGAGCGTCCGGAGCGGCAAGATATCCTCCGGGAAGCACGCGGCGCGGCCAGAGTACTCCATGCTCGTTTTGGATGCCACGGACGGCAACTGGCTCGGCCGGTGGAAGACCCTCTTCAGCACCTACGACATCTCTCACCTGCGCAGCCCCATGCTGTGGCATGTCGACCCGCTGGATAGAGACTCGCTCCTAGCCCATGCCTATGCCGAGGAGCGCGCCGGCGAGCTCGTCGAGATTAAAAACTGTGTGGGCAAGGAGATTTCGAAGCACGCCAAGAAGAAGATGACGGGCAATCGGGCTTGTGGGACGAAGTGAGCGTCCAATGGTCTTGGGCTTCCAATAGGCGGCAGCTAATCGCAAGTCACAGGCAAGAGGCCAGAGTGGCCATCAACCTCCGAGAGCGAAATGACTACTTCACCCCTTCGCAGTCGCTCTTTTGCGACCACTGCCAGGAAGTCGCCCAGCGATACGATCTGGCGTCGAATATTGTTAGGAAGGAAATCCTACAGGACATTGACTACGGCGTGGTCAAGGGCGTTTCCATCAACGACCAGAAGCTGTTCACCGTCACGTCAAACTCAACATTCCGCTATGCCAAAGCCGTTGTCCTCGCCGTCGGTCCCGCAAATGTGCCAGAGATGCCCCGTCTCCCGTCCATGCCCATGGACAAGATGCTGCGCCAGGCCTGCCACAGCATGCACATCAAGGAGTTCCCCGACCCAGTAGTCCAGGAACGGATAGAGGCGAAGCGGCCGACCAGTGTCCTCATAGTTGGTGGTGGCCTCACCTCGGCGCAGCTGTCGGACCTCGCCATCCGCCGCGGCGTCACCAAGGTGTGGCACATGATGAGAGGGCCGTGCCGTGTGAAGCACTTTGACGTCGACTTGCAGTGGATGGGCAAGTACAAGAACGCCGAGCAGGCGCGCTTCTGGAGCGCAGACTCGGACGGCGAGCGCCTCGAGATAATCAAGGCCGCGAGAGGGGGAGGCAGCATAACGCCGCTGTTCCAGAAGCGACTGAAGAAGCACGTCGCTTCGGGCAGGCTTGAGATTTGCGAGCGGACGTGTCTGCTGGATGCAAGGTTCGACGACGAGCATGGGACAGGCACTTGGACGGTGACGACGGATCCGCCGCTCGAGAACCTGCCGTCCTTTGACTACATCTACTTTGCAACGGGCATCCAGACCAACTTCACATCCCTCCCGTACCTCCAGACGATGCTTGCAAAGCACCCCATCCAAGGCCACGGCGGGTTTCCCTGCTTGAACGACGACCTCATGTGGACGGACGGAGTTCCCCTGTTTCTCGTGGGGAGGCTGGCATCACTGAGGCTGGGGCCAGCCGGGCCGAACATTGGCGGCGCCAAGGTTGGAGCCGAGAGGGTAGCATGGGCGATTGAAGACCTCATCCAGCCGTCGGGAGGGGATGCTCAGGAGGTACATGAGAATGGAGGCATGGCCGGGTACCTGTCAGGTCATGGCAACATGTATCGTTCTCTGGCGTGCGAATGAAGACGACGGCGTGGGTCATGGTTGTCAAGTGCGTTGGTTGACGGAGGGCCCTGTCACCATGCGAATCTAAAGGCGGCCATCAGTCGGCTACTACGGACGTAGAATTCTCAAGGTTCACCCATTCGTAACAGGTCCATGGGAGACATCTAGGTATATCACCTGCTCGCCCTGACTCGCACACCGACTCGTGGAGCACATCGTTATAATAATAACTCGCATAGCATTCGAAGTCTTCCAAGCTTTTGGAACTCTTGGTACGACCCAACCGCGGACCATACTGCACTGCCCTCTGGACATCAAGCGCGACCCCTGGACCATGGCACCGCAGCTACTGACACCGGGCATGGCAAGGCATGCTGCTTCGCCCTGGCATCTTCCCTCCCGGAGCTCCTCGGTGGCTAGTCGTGCATGAATATCATCGTAACAGTCGCCGTGTAGGCGGCAAGCATGACGACTGACTCGTAGGGCTCTATGCCTTGGAAATTAAAGATGAAGCTTGCCGCCAGCTCAAGTACATTGCTCGGAGCTACTCAGTGGCTAGTTGTGATGAATATCATCGTACAAGTCACCGTACAGGCGGCAAGCATGACGATTGACTCTAGGGCTTTATGCCTTGGAAATTAAGGATGAAGCTATCGCCAGCTCAAGTACATATGCTCGGAGCCGCTGACGGCCTCTAGAGCTATATATTTAGCCGCCGACAACCATATCTTCTCGTCTAGCTAGAGCATCGAGATCACCATCATCTTGAGCTTTCTCTTAACCACCATCTCAAACAACCCTTTTCTCTTTCCAGATCGCATAGATTATACCACTCCTTTACCCCCCTTCGTTATTCTACTGCTAGCGCCGCAATGAGATACTCGTTCGTCCTCGCTGCTGTCGCGGCTCTCGAGTCTGTCGGGGTTGCCGCGCCCGCCGGTGCTGATGCCGGGGCCGACGCCACGGCCTTGTCCTGCCAAGGCAGAGAAGCCTCGACCAACGTCAGCGTCGACACCAAGGCCGGACCCAATGGGAGCGAGGGCAAGGCCCGAGGCTCCCTCTTTGGTGATGCTGGCGTTGTCGCATTGCAGCTGCGGCTTAGCGCCAACGATGTGGCTCAGGAGGTCAAAGAGGCCGGCCTCCCGGAGCAAGTCACCACCCAGGTAGCTGAAAAGGCCGGCAAAGTCGAAACGGAACAGGACCTCGCCAACGTCGTCGGTGCCCTCGGCAAGGCCGCCGCTGACGCCACGGCCAGCAATAACGCGACCCAGGCCGCTTCGGTCTTGGCATCCATCAGGGGTGTCTTTCGCAACGCCATGGGCCAGAGCATTGCCTCCGATGTTGTCATCGGTGCTTGCGTTGTCGCTGCCACTGTCGGAGAGAAGCTCGACGTCGTCATCAAGGTCACCATGGACACCATCAAGGCTCTCCAAGAGGCCGCCAAGAAAGCCTCGGTAGCTCCCGGCGGTGTTGCCAATAGCCCTGGGAACAATGAAGGCATCAACTCTGCTGACGTTAGCTCTGTCGCCAGCCAGAACTGCGCGTCCGACACATGCCGCACTACCATCAAGTCGGTTATCGACCTATTGAGCCAAGGCAGCAGCCACGATGTCGCCGCCACGTTCCTCGTGGCCATTGAGGCCCTAGGCAATCACAAGTCTGTCAACGTCAGGGTCGAGACCGACTTCGCCGAGAAGGTCGTTCCCGGACTCAAGGAACTCGGCCCCAACGCCTCTGGCGAGGCGGCTGTGACCAAGATTGGTCAAATCGTCCAGACCCTGCAACTGAACGCCGACGCTGCCAAGCAGATCATGGATGAGGCCAGCAAGGTCGTGGAGAAGCTCAAGACGCTCCCCGCTCCCAAGGAACCTGTCGGCACGGAGAAGGATGAAAGTATCTGCGCCGACGATGCCAAGAAGATTTTCGATAAGTGCAAGCAAGACGATGGCAGCGACGGCTACTGCGCTGCCCAGGAGCGAAAGGCCAAGCGGGAGTGCCTCGGGCTGCCCGTCGCCTCGGACGCCGCCCAGGAGACTCCCGTCCAGAACAACAGCCAGAACGACGGCATTTGCCGCGACAAGTTCACGCAGATCTTTAACAAGTGCCTTGGCTCGGGAAACGGCGCCGACAGAGAGAGTTGCTCCAACCAGGCGCGCAAGGCCTTTAACGAGTGCACCCCAAATTCTCCCATCAAGAACGACGAATGCCGCCGCCGTGGCTTGGACGTCTTTACCCTCTGCAAGAAGAAGACTCCCGAAAATATTTCTGGCTGCGGCGAAGCCGGCCGCAAGGCCGTGGACGAGTGCCGCGCTTCCCAGAAAGGACGGATGTGTTGAACTGAAGAAGTCAAAGCTGGGGGAGGAGTGCGCGATATGTGGCTGGCTCTGGAACAATGGGGACTGGCTTGTCGCAGTCTCGCGGCGTGTCACTGCCTCGCTATTAAACGGTTCATGCTTTGACGGGAGGATCTATCAACCCTGGCATTCTCGTTCTCGTTCAAGGAAGACGGTGGGGTAGCGAAGGGTGATGTACTACGCAGCGAAACACTTCGCTTGTTGACCTTTTGTACCCTCTTACATGACGGATCGGTCTGTTTTCGCGCAATCCGTGTTTAACTTCCTTGTGCCTAGCACGGTCGCCATTTAGACATGTGGCACGTATTCTTTCGAAACGCAGTGGTTTCAAACGAGGCTTTCGTTGCGTCCTTTTATAAATCTCTCAAACATGCCAGTTTTAATTTCACTGCGCCTTTTATAACCATCCCAAACGTGCTCGTCATACGCGGGGCTTTCGTCATGTCTTTAATATCTGAAGAATATAAAGACTGAGCCCCTCTTAAACCCGTTCCAATTGGCCATGCGGCAAAAGGATACGAATTATCGGATCAAGTACTCACGCATATAAGGTGCTGCCCTGCCACACACAGCGACAGGCACAGCCAGAGCTCACAAGGGGGTTAGCCCGTGACAATAATTATCCCAACTCATATGCACCTACGACTTATCGCACTATTGCTTAAAGTCTTTCTTAGTCATCATCATGCAGTCTTGGCTCGTCCTCATTTTTTTTACCTTTTACGCTGCTATAGTAGCCGAGCAATATAAAGGCGTAAGAAATATGTCCTATACATCCTTAACCAACCCTATATTATAAGGAGTAAGACAAAATACTAATATCTTTACTACATAGTGGTGTGATTATTTTGCAAATTACTGCATGCTTAAATTACCAATTGAAACTGGCAAAGTAGATGAGCATGGGAAGAAAGAAACTAAACTGCAACATGTCCCCAAGTACTGTACTCAGCGCGCAGTAAGTACCCTCGAGCGGCCTATACTAAGATACATCTATTTACTAACCATTAGAAACTATATAGTGCACGTGGCACCGGCGGGATTGTACTTATTATACTGGGGACAGGGGAGCTTCTTGTAAGTAAAACAATAGTACTAGTAGCGACGGCCTGTTGGTTCTTCTGTCGGGGAAGACGGACACTGCCCGCCTCAGCAATGTATGAACCACGGCATCAACACACAGCGTCCCACAATGATGTCTGCACGCGCATGCCACCTCGAGGCAAGACCATGCTCTTTTGCTAGTTGCAGCCTCTTCATCTGGAGCTCGTCACCTTCCCCAGTTTGGGCGGCGTTTCGCCTCCGTGGGGACATGCCCACGCCGTGTCGTTTGCGGTGTGCATCTGCCTTGCGCTGCAACACTCGAGGCCGATGGAGGAAAGCAAGAAACGAGACAGACACATCTCACCGCCGTATTCATGTACATGTAGGAAAGTGCCTCATATTACACGTCAACGCCCATGCCTCTTGCTCCCGCCACGGGCCAAGTCAACGTCCTCTACCCGGGAGACGAGCTGCTGATGACGAGCCTTACCGCTCGCCAGGCGCCAAGTTCAGCCCAAAGACAATGTCGCGATAAATAAACCGCTCGCTTGTATATTGGGCTGGCCGCCTGGATTGCTGAGGGAGCGAGACGGCAGGTCCGAGGGACAGAGGCATTGTTCGCCGGCCGAAGCTGTGCGAATTCTCCTGGAGCAATTGGTGCACGTCCCTCAACTGGAAGCATCGGTGAGTTGAAGGATGAACGAGGAGATGACTCGATGAGTGCGAAGGAGACTGGAATCACTGGACGCCCCGCAGCCGGCGCGCACTCGAACAGCTTTCATGCGCCCTGTCGGGCTCGGTTCTCGAGGCAGCATTCCGTGCCGGCTTGGTGTGGACGTTTCCCAACCCCGTCCATCAATCCCACCAATACCGCCGTGGTCCAAAGGGCTCAGTGCCTTGTCTCCGCTTCGACGGTGTAAGAGTTGCCTTGTTCCGTCATGCCTGGTTGCCCAAGGCCAGCGCTGACGCAGTCAAAGCACTCCACCAAGTCCGTGACGCCGTTGCGCCCAAAATGCTTCGAAACTCCCCGCCTTAGATGTGAACGAGCTGCACAGTTCTACGCTGCCCAGCCGTTGAGCATCTGAATATCTGCGTTTCTTTGCCCCTCCAGAACAACAGAGCTACCCATCATGACACTCGACTTTCCACCACGGCAGTCGTTCGGGTATTTGTACATCCACATCCCACCAGCGAAGCAGCAAAACACGCTGCTCTTCCTCCACGGGTTCCCCTCGCAACTTCACGACTGGACACACCAGATCCACCACTTTTCCTCCCTCGGCCATGGCATCCTCGCTTGTGACCTGCTGGGCCGGATGAAGCAGTTTGTTGCCGAGGACAGGCGGGTCCCCATCGGCGCCTGGTACTCGGACCATCTCAACGCAGGCACCTGGATGCGTTTGGGAGGAAGGGCGGGTACACGGGTGCGACACGATGGTACCGGATGTGGCTCGAGAACAGGTTTGCTCCGGACGAGGTGGGATATGAAGGCGTCGAGATCACGCAGCAGTCGCTGTTTGTCGTGCCCAAGCAGCCGGCGGCGTCGGCGGAACAGCAGCGCCAAATGTTGGCATCGTGGACGCCAAGCCTCACGACCGTGTATGTCGACTCTGGGCACTGGGTTCATTTGGAAAGGGCTTCGGAGACGAACAGGGCCATTGAGGGGTTTCTACGCGAGCTCCGATCTCAAGGGTGAGCGATGTATAACGCCTCCGGCTTGACTACAGCGTCTCTGTCTGACGACGAACGTAACCATTGACTGCCGCAATATGAAGGCGACCCCAAATCAATGTTTAGTTTTCTGGCATCATGCTTCAAATGTTCATCAACGGTCAACCCCAGCCCAGATGCACCACCTCTACTCCGCTTCAATTGCAATTCCGGCGCTCTCGCCCCATCAACCAGTTACTGGGGGGCGTGGCACACGGCTTCAATGTTGTTGCCCGCCGGGTCCTTGAAGTACGCCGCGTAGTAGTTGGGGTGGTAGGTCCGCAAGCCCGGTCCACCGTTGTCTTTGCCTCCGCCTTGCATGGCGGCAGCGTGGAAGGCATCGACCGTTGGTCGATCTGATTCCAAGCAATCATCAGCCACAGCCACGACCGAGACAAGGAGTCACGGCGTCCCACCTCTAGCCCTAAAGGCAATGTGAGCCGGATTCTCGGGCACGCTCTTCGAGCCCACAACCCAGAGGTCGGCAGGTTTGTAGTTGGCCATGTCGTCGTGCGACGATCCGAGGCCGAAGACGAACTCGCCGAACTGGTGGCGGAGCTCATAGCCGAGCGGCTTCAGTGCCTCGAGATAGACTTGGAGGCATTCCTTGGCCTTGGCCTCGGGGACGCAGATGTAGGTGTGATCAATTCCCATGTTGACGTAGTTTGTGGTGAAGAGTGTGGTTGCGTCGGGGTAGGAAGTGATCCAGTGTAATAAGGTTCTGGAATTGATGGATGTGAGATGATGGACACATACGGACTATATAGCCTTGGATGCTCGGCGGTCGGCATCGATTAGACACCGACACAGATCAGCACGTCCCCAGTTCGGGATGTGAATGGGACGCCTCGGTACGCCAACTCTCGGGATTCCATGGTATCGCGGTTTTGCGTCGGTATCGGTGCGAGGACGCTGGCGTGAGCGAGGCGTGAGACTCGGACGGAGTAGACAAAATAATGCGTACAGACATCACCACTCAACATCGCAAAGTCATGCTGCATATTTTTATCATTACCCCACGGCATCACGGCAGTCAGAGCTGTTGTGCCCCAAGCGTGAAAGATGACAGATATGACGACGTGGCTCACTTGCAAGACCCTGTCAAAGCATCTTGTCATTCGGAGAAAATATGTTGACCCAATTATGGGCGCACATCATTAGGTATGTCTTGAAAC
Source organism: Tolypocladium paradoxum (assembly GCA_002916505.1). Classification (NCBI taxonomy): domain Eukaryota; kingdom Fungi; phylum Ascomycota; class Sordariomycetes; order Hypocreales; family Ophiocordycipitaceae; genus Tolypocladium; species Tolypocladium paradoxum. Next base: position 120,696 of record PKSG01000373.1, on the reverse strand, counting down.
TCGCTGACATGAATTCTCGACCCTGCAAACGCCTCGAAGGCTCCCAGTCACCGCCCTCGATTCAAGACCGCGTCTCGTCGCCTGGCTTCGCTGTCGCGGCTGGGCGTATCTGACGTCGGGGCGTCGAGAGGCGAGCTGGCGGCGGCACGCGCGGTTGTTCCTCAATCGTCGGCATGCGCTGCGAGGACGGCGTTGCTCGACCATCTGCGGCTGCGTCTGGCCATGGCTGGCTGCTGGCCGATAGAGTCACGTTGCCAGCCTCGGACCGTATCCGCTGCTCCTCAGGCCAGCCGTGCCACTTGTTTGCCCGTCTTTGTTGCGATATTTGCCCTTCATCCTGTTGCTGGCCGTTTGCTCCGAGGCATGACACAAGATCAGCCATCCACGGGCAAGGGCTCTGGAACTATTAATACCCCAATTAGAGTGCAGCGTTCCGTTGGCAGTCCCAATCCTCTTCGGAAGACTACGACATCGGTTCAAGTTCGCAAGGTATCAGTCCATCAAGGCGATTTCGTGGCAAGAACTCAGTGCTGAAGTACAATTATCCCTTGGAGCATTGAAGCAACGCAACCAACTCTTGGGCACCTGCCATTCATGCAGGCCCCCAAGCTTAGGGCAGGTAAACCATCATCTCCAACCCCCCGGCATACGGCGTCGTCGTCGTCTTGAACCCGTTGCGAGGGTCGTGTATGTACGACAAGAGGTCTTTGTACAAGGGCTTGGCCATGGTCGTGTTGTCGGCCAAGATGAGCGCTCCCCTGCGCAGCCGCGGCCGAACAATCTCGAGAACCGGCAGCGCCATCGGCGTCCAGACTTAGATTGCGTGTTAGCGACAACCAAACCGACACTCAAGAGTCCCCTGTATAAGCGAGACTCACTATCCAAAAGAAGCATGTCAATGACGTCGGGCATCCCCTCGGCCTTGAGCGTCTCGCGCAAATCGCCCTCTCGAAGCTCGATCCACGGCTCGACCTCGTCGCCCGCCTGCTTCCAGTGCTCCCTCGCCCTGGCCGCCTTGCTGGGCTCCTTTTCCGTGGCAACGACCCTGCCCGTGACCGCCGCGCCCGTCGCCGCCCTCGCGTCCGCGACGTTCTGCCCGACGGCGAGCGCCAAGTACACGGTTGACACTCCAAAGGAAGTTCCGGCCTCGACAACGTTGCGCGCGCCCGTGGACCGCGCAAGGAGGTACATGAACTGGCATTTGTCGGCCTCGAGGCTCACGAACTTGTCGCGCATGTGGTTGTCGGCCGAGGCGGACCAGCCGCCCCCCCAGAGATGGTGGGCCACGAGCATTCTTATGTAGAAGAAGGTCTGCGACAGGGACTTTTCCTGCGCCTCGGACGCGGCGTGGAGGCGCTTCAGCAGCTCGTGGACACGGGGGCTGGCCTCGAGCGCCCAGGTGCCGGCTTCGGGTGGTGGTGCCATGCTTGTGTCACTTACACGGCAGGTGAGTGGTGTTGAATCGAGAGAGGGGGACGGCGGTGGCTAGACGGCGACTTTCAGTTGACATGCATGCCATGCGCAAGCCGTCTGTAAAGGCGCGGAAAGGCCGTTTATGTACTTGGGTGTGAGTGGCGTGATCACATCGGACGACCGAGAGCGCCGAGCGCGTGGTGAATGCTCCTCGCACGCATTGAACGCAGACGATGTCTATGTTTCAGCCCGCGATACGTCGTCATATCAGCGAGTGCTTTGCGAGGCGCGTTGTTCCCCCGCTGCCCGACATCGGGACAACATGACATGTTATCCCTGACTGGTGGCTGTTGGTGAGTCACTTGGGTTGCTCCGCCGAGACCGAGTTTGCTTGGGCAGGGTTTACAGTTTCATTTGTGTGCCGAGATGATGCATGATGCACCGTACGAGTCCGCCCCGTGTGAAACATCTGCTTATACAGACAAAAGGTAATAAATACTAATGCATAACGATACTCCAGAATTATGCCACTCCGCAACACCATCGAGGCACGGCCGAGCAACTCTGATCTCCCCTAGCAGCTCCCGTGGCTCACTTCTTTGGCCCTGCAAAGGCGCCCGTCTGGATGCTCCTCCCAGCGATCATTGCCAACGCAGGGCGAGCACCAAAACACGTCCGTTGGATCAACCGCACGCTTAATCTTCAACAGGCGCGCGTAGTTGGCGCCCCAAAATGTGTGTTGCCAGTCCTTTTCGAATGGCAGTGCCTGTGAAGTACCGTGTTAGAGTCGACGGCTTGCTGAACGCCATGCGCTCTCACCTCGTTGATGTAGGCTCCCGACTTGGGCGAAATGGCTCGCATCGGCTGGAAGGAGGTGTCGAGGAGCTTGATGGCCTCCTGTTCCGCCGTCTTGTTGGATGGCATGAATTCCGTCGCCGCGACTGATCAAGGTGGTTAGCTCCAGCCCATGAGAGGGACCAGAGGAACTATGCAACAACTCACGCGCATGGACATAGGCCGTCCGCCACGCTGGGTTGACTGCATTGCCGCCGCGAGGCTTTGCGTCCTGGACACCCTTGCCGCCGACCATGAAAACGGACACGCCTCCGCTGGGCGCGCTGCCAGCCCTGAGAGCCTCGCCGAGCGCCTCTGGGTCGCCAGAGAGCGCCTTGCCGTCTAACAGACGACTAACAATATACGAGCTCTGGCCCGCGTGTCCCTGATCGTAGTTCTTGCTGAACCAGGCGAGGAACGAGGGGTACTGCTCCGTGATCTTGAACATGGTGGCCTGGCCCTGCCACCTCTCGTTGAGCGTGTCGTTGAGCGGCTTGAAGATCTTGTCGGCAACGTTTGGGTCGTCCGCGTTCTGGACTACGCTTATGCCCATGAAGCCGGCGATTTCCGTTGGAAGACCAGGAAGAGGATATGGATTCGGCATGCCGGTCGTGGCGAAATTATACCCAGACATGCCCGCCTCCATTAAATAGGGTACTTGGGAGGCGATGTAGCCGATGAGGTCGGATACAAACGGGGCCTTGGGGTCGGTGACAGCCATCCACTTGATGTCTGTGATCTTGGGAGTCGGATGCGTCCACATGGTTATCTTTGTCATGATGCCAAAAGTCGAGCCGCCGCCCTGGCCGATGGGATCTCGTCAGTGATTTGCTCTGCTGAGCGTGGGTAAAAGTCTGCAACTTACACCCCGCAGGGCCCAGAACAGATCACGGTGGCGGTCCTCGTTGACCGTGAGAATCTTGCCCCGGGGCGTGACAACCTCAAGCTGAAGGACATTGTCCGCAGCCAGGCCAAAACGAGGCGCAAGAGCTGAGTGGCCGCCTCCAGAGATGAAGCCACCGATGCCCACACTCTTCCCGCCGCCGCCAACCACCGTCTGGTTGTGTGCGTCGGCGAATCTGTAGATGTCGTACATCTGGGCGCCGCCGCCGACGGTGACGGCGCTGCCCTTGAGGGTCTTGCCGGAGCCATGGAGCTTGAACTCGTCCGCGTGGTATTCGATGGAATCCATGTGATGCATCCAGATGGACAGCGCCCCCGGCGCGATGGAGCGGCCGAGGTAGTCGTGGCCGGTGCTCTTGACATTGATTCGGACATTGTGCTTTCGGGCTGAGATGCAGTTAGCCGGCGTCTCATCTCTGTCGGTGTCTGGTGGCATCTACCAAACTCAACTCCGTGCTTGACATGCTCCGCGGTGGTCGCATTGACAACGTAAGGGGGATACGCCTGACCGCTGCACGGGTCCTTTGCATCCGGGAGACAGGTGTAGTTGGCAAACTGATCCCACATGACCGACACGGGATTGTCCGTGTGCCAGTCGTAACTGCTCCATCCCGCCTTCACGTTCGGGCACTGGTTGGCGTTGTAAGTCGGCTGCCCTGGGTGGCAGACGGCCCCGGGCGGCGCAGGAGCGAGGAGTTGCCCGCCGAGCGTCTCATTGAGGCCCTTCCAGGCGGCTTTCGACGGCCAATCGTGGCTTCCGGGGTACGCTTTGCAGCTGTCGACTGGTGTGCCTCTGACGGTGGCCAGCCCGGAGAGGTACAGCAACAACTGTGTCATTGTGTCTCGTGGCAGCCGCATCAGCGTAGCTAGTTGTTCAATTGTTAGTGTGACGTGATGTGAACAACGGATGCCAATTGCGATAAATGGTTAAATACATGTACCACGAGCGGCGTGGGACCAACCAGACACTTGATGGGCCAGGCGGCAAATACTTATATAAATCACAGCGTCTCGAGCTGCCCCAGATCTGGCCCGAACGCGTCTCTCGCGATGTGAAGCTCGGCATGGTAGGTAGTACGACGAAACCGAGAGTCTTCCATGCGTCTCCTCGACGCCCAAGTCCACACGGCGCCAGCCACGGGCGGGGTTTGGTGGGAATGTGATTCAGCTTCAGCGGCTGGCCAATCGATGGCACCGTATTCCTCGTAAAGGGCAATTCTCCAACCCTCGGGTCCTTCGTGTTGCAACCTCCAACGTCAGCGGGTGGGACTAGGGCTGCATCTGGCAAGTCCCTGCGGACATGGTGTGTGGCCCACGGCCTCTTCTCTTGCGATATTGTCGTGGCTGAGTTGCCGTGTTATATGCTGGCATGCCAATGCCGCTCTCAGGCGACGATTCTTCTCGCTGGCTTTTGCAGTCAGTCGGAGTAGCACGGAGGAACATTGACGCTCATGACCCACAGGAGCTGCACGATGAATATCCTGCCAGCTCTGGTGCAAGGCTCAGCCTATCCCCTCCTTACGGAAGCTGTGTGACTCATGGAGTGGCGTTTATTGCTTGAATTTGGATGCCTGGTGGCTCAGAAACAACGGCTCGGTCCGTATTCACCGCATACGAACACTCGGCACACCGGTCCGGCGAATTGGTGATACAAGTGTGGAGATGCTGCGGACGAGAACCAGGGGCTTGTGCTGGACAGTAACGTTGCATCCATTTATCTCAACTTGTACGGATAAGCTCAGAAAAAAATACCATGTTTGCGATGAGGAAAGTCCAGCAACAACCGACATGTCCAGTATTAACACAATGCGGATAAGTCTAGCAGCGAACAGCAACCTGTCTCTAAGCTACAACGCACTTCCGAACTCGCATTCCATTCCCTAGATCCAACTTCTCCGCCCCCCGCATCCTGTTTCTCCAACATTAAAGACTGCAACAACATTGAATCGATGCAACCCTTACGCACTGCAATACACACCCGGCATACACCGGCATCCACAGCCGTTGGCAAGATGGTCCGCCAAACACATTCGTCAAGTGTGTTGGGCAAGACCCCCATTAGAAGAACGTAGGGGTAGATGGCTTCACGGAAAAGACCTTGGGCCTCGGGATCATGACATTGATCTCCAGGCCGTATACACGCAGCGACGCCTGACGTGGCCACTTTATGCCCTTGGATGCCAACAAGTTCTGTGCGGAGCCCTCTTTTCGCGTCGGGTTTTTGCGGCCCCTCTGACGCGGCGACTATATCATCGCCATTAAGGTCCAGGGTTTCCAGGATCAACCCCTAGTCGGCCTCGGTCTCGGCTGTCTTTGCGTTGCTGTTGTCGGCAGCACGGCGTGTCTTCCGAGACGCAGGAACGGGCCGAGATCTGGCGTGCAGCGACCGGATCACCAACAGGGTTGCAGCGCATGAGAGGGAACTCACAGAGCCAACCTAAGGTTGGGGACAGGGCCGGGGGCTCACGCTTCCGCTTGTGAGACGGCGGTCGACTTTGCTGGGCTCCATGGCGAGACAGTCGTTGACTCGGGAAAGATGGCGAAAGAAACCGGACATTATAGATTCGTCCCAGCCCCGTTCAGACGTGCAAGCATGAGTGCGCCCCCCTGGCTGACGGCAGGTTGTTTAACTGCGCCGTCGTTTCATTGATGACTTTCGCAGGCCCTTGACAGGCCTGGGGTGGCCAGCGCTGATCCAAATATGGCCGAAGCTCCAGTGTCGCACTCGTCCGTATTCTCGTTGAATTTCACGTACGAACTGACATAGAGATCGTGCGTAATAGCCTGGGAGCTTTGATGCCTGCGATGCGTACCTATAAAGCCAAAGAATTCACTGTGCTGCAGCTCGCACTTTTATTCATTGTCCCGTTTGAACTCGGTAGTTGCCTGAACAGATGCAACCAAGGCAACAGCACCAGTCCCACTTTTAAATCTCCCTGTTTATTCCCCTGCCCCCGCCCGCACTTTTCTCTCGTCTTACCTTATTTTCTCCCCAACGGCTTCCACCTCGAGTCAGAACCAAGCAAATCACCCTGCCTACTGGATAATCTCGCCGTTCATCAGCAGATGGCTGCCCTCGGTCCTGGCTGGCACCGCTCCACTGAGAGTGACGAGGCATGCTTCGTGATGGGCAGTCGCAAAGCTGTCATGGTCCTGGACAATGAAGCCAACGTCATGATCGGCAGCGACATCATCGCAGACAGCAAGATCGGCGTCAGAATCATTGCGGTCAGCCGCAAGCAGTCGCAGTCTTTCGTCGGCTTCCAGTTGAGTGTGGAGATGGACCGACCAGTTGGAGCAGGTCGCGTTCACTCCCTTTCCGCCAATAGTGGCGAAGAGACGAAGCTCGTCCTCAAAGCCAGATTGCCAATCGACCACTTCGATTGGATAGTGACGCCGTTGGCTAAGAAAAAGAACGACCACGTCAAGAGGCAGCTGGGCTTGGCCGATAAAGACTCGAGCTGGCCTCTATTGGTTTCCAGATTCATCCCGGCTATGGTCTGTTTGTCGAGGGCTTCCGAAAGTCCTTTGTGAGCTCGGACGAAGAAACCACTTCTTGGATGAACAGAGACGCCCCCATCCTCGGCACCAAGTCGCTTCCCGATATCCTCAAGTCGAGGTCCTTCTTGTTCATTGCACCGCATGGCAAAACAGTCTTCAAGCTTCTGCAGAAGAGCGCTGCCCCCCCACGCTGGATGGGATACCCTTACGGCGACAAGTAAGCCTCACCATTCATTTACACCATTCTTACCGTTTACTGACATAACACAGGCACGCGTTCGATATGGCTCGCTACAAGACGCTGATGCCCGGCCAGCTTGGCTCGCAATATGGTGCACAGTACGCGTTTGATAGCGCCAATGACATGGTCGCATGTCTTACCCAGTCGCACGTCCAGGACGTATACTGGTTATTCTGCGATGTGGAACAGATTGGTACCATGGATGTTCAGGCGGCATTGATTCCGGTCGCCAACACTCGTCGACAGTTCTATGCTGTCGTTAACCTCACCAAAGAACTGGTAAGTGTTCTTGCGATTCTCTTTTTCTATATTGGCCACACATTTCAATATCAACCCGCTCTTTCATCACCGTGAATCCTCCCTGTCATTTTTCTCGACTGGCGCCACCTTCAGACATATCAAGCCCTTGTCGTCCTTCCCAATCTCAACAGACATTAACTAATGGCCTTTTCAGATCCAGAACTTTGCGCTGTCGTGGCGGCGGCTGACCAAGAACGCGTATCCCTTCTCGGTCCTTGTAAAGCCGAACGGTGGAGCGACCGAGTCCATCTGGGATGCTGTGATACAGCCAAAATCCGCAATCCCCGGTCTGACTGGCGACGGCAAGCTGGTCCTGCGACTCCGACGCCAGGATACGGAGGAACAAAAGTTCACACCCACCAGCTTCACCACCTGGGAGCAAGCTCAAGCTGCAGGGAACGGAGAGTAGGGCTCTCTTTGTCTCTGGTTTGACAACTGCTTTGTCGAGAAAGACAAAAGGGGCGAATTGGCTGTCGGGAGCATCATCAAGACGGACAAGATTCGAGTGTCCGGCGCTGCCAAGCTGTTGTCTTCAGCAGAGGTGTTCCCGTTTCAAGGCAAAACGCGCAAGGAAGAGGAACGTGGCCAGGTCCCGGACGAAAATGCTGGCGCAAAGGATCCCGACCAGGCCCCTGGCGAAGTTGATGGCGACAAGGCCCCTGACGATGAGGACGAAGACGATGACGAAGATGTCGACGCCAACGAGCTGTTTCAGGCAAGGCTGCGACCGGCAGACCCGTCGCAAACGTATCGCACTATGCTCGTCAGGGAGTATTTCCTTGATCTGATGCTCGGACATGGGTTCTGGCGATCCTGCACTCACGTCCCATCTCCCCCGCCCGATGTCGATCTTGACAAAGTCACCGCCGCCATCGCAAATTTAGACCTCAATGGCAGGCCCCTCGGCATGCCATCGCCCCCCATCATTGATGTTACGGACGGTATCGCCCCCAATATTCTCGCTGGAATCATGGAGGGAATCGACGCGACCATCCGTGACGACTTTCTCGTCTACCTCAAGTCGGCCCCGCTTGGCGTGCTGCTCTTGTCCGGCTTTGCTGGCGCTGGAAAGTCCCAGGTAACGAGTGTTATCGCGTCATGCCTTATTGCGAGCACTGGCACGCGGATGGCGTACGTCTCGTCGCCTACTAATGTGGCAGTCACAAATATTTGTGACCGAATCTCGACAACATGGAGCCGCATTGTTGACAAGTTTGCGGAGGAACATCCAGATAGCAACCTTCGGTATGCGATCGTGATACGCGGCTTCGAGCTGCGCCACGAAATCACGAAGCTCTTCGACACCTTGCGCATCGCCAGAGGAGGACAAGGCATGGATGCCGACGCGGGCGTTTGGGCCCCCACTGCCTGGGCCATGCTCAACTCCTTCGCATTCTACACTCTCCAGGTCTTGGGGTACGTCGGCACCGATGTCCCCATTATGAGCACCACCAGGTCAAGCCAGGCGCTCATCGACATCAAGAGGTTTATCGATGGCAAGAAGGAGTTCGAAAATATCTGCAGCCTCGCCCGTGGCGACATGACGTGGGAGGAGTACAACGACGGAGAGGGCGGCTGCCCAGTAGCCTCTCTCCGAGAAGTCATGTATAAGATTGGCTTCTCTGCGTCAGTCATTGCTACCACGCCCGCCGTCGCTAACTCGGGCTTCTTTCACAAGCTAAATCGACTCAGCGACGTGGTGGTTCTTGATGAGGCTGGCGCGATGACTCGAGCAGATGCAATCTCCGTCTGGGGCAATACGGGCCGCCCATGTGTCCTCGCCGGCGACACCAATCAACTCCCCCCGACCGTGATGACCGCCAACGATGTATTCCAAGACGGCAACCACGTTAACAGGTTTGGCCCAGATGCGCGAGTCTCTATCTTGGAGCACTTGACCCTTGCTGGGCAGCCTGTGTTTTCCCTCGACACGCAATACCGTATGGCATGCGGCCTCTTCGACATGCCGCTGGAGATTGTCTATTCCAGCATCAAGGAGAGATTCGCCTATGGGGG